>BOPP01000129.1:2458696-2526140 GCA_017312745.1 Gryllus bimaculatus
ATAACTTTTGATTTAATAAAATAATTTGCTCAGCGAAAGCATAGAAAGATTTTCTAAACGAGTTATATTTTATTTATCTACTATACATACGAATAGTGAAATGTAAACCATAAGTGTTAATGAATGTATACTTTTTATAAGTTAAATGCGTAATTATATTGTATTAATTTTTTAGTTAAGTTATATTGCAATTTGTCATACATTTATAAACAAAAGTAGAAAAATTCTATTTAGATGAATATTAAATTAAAAATCGGAGTTTAATGAATACATTTGGGTTAAAAAAATTGATCAATGGGGCTCCAAAATATTTACTACTTAAGCCCTGCTGACTGACAATGACTCGGGGGCACATAATTATATAAAAGCTAAGATAGTTTTTTTTTGATTACATAAATTGACTTACTGACGAAAATACTCCCATATGCTGCAAACCAAATTTGTACAGTTTAGCTTTCCCAATATTTTCATGAAGAGAAAAGAAATATATACTGCTATTTTGAAGTCCGAGTATGTTCGTAGATAGTACTAAATATGTCATCCTTCCCCAAGACACCCACATTCAGCGTATCGGGAATGATTCACACGAATCTCACAAAAATGTTCTGGAGTGTCCTGCCTTGGTCTCCCTTTTTTTCTTTCGTTATTACTTTGGTGCAAGATGATAAAAATGCACTTAGAGAGGGGTAACACAATGTCAATGTTATAAAGAAAATCAATCAAAAATCTATTTTTGATTTTGTAATCAGGAAAGAAGAATAATTGAAAGTTATCAAAAAGGTTTTCAAAGGACTCACATGTCATTAAAATAATATCTACCACATTCTCACGTTTTGTATCACATACCACTATTTGATCAAAATTATATACTGACAAGGAAAGTCAAGAAGTTAGTGTTTGTACTTTGTCAAGTAATGTCTGAGAATAACATAGGTTTTGATATATGTCTTTTAGGGATGTTGTCATATTTACGATGCTGCAATAAAACAGCATATTGCAAGTGGTATGTAAGCCAAAAATGAGAACTTCGTATTTAAAAAATGAAAAATCAATTCTTTTTAAAATTTTTTAATATTTACTTCTTAATGACAGCACATACACACATCTTTCAAAAATAAATTACCACCCTCAGGAGTCATGCTTCCCAAACATTCACAGCAGATCCAATAAGAAGTTAATCCACATATGTACTATTTCCATCTTGTGCTGCTGACATCATAATTTTTGAAACTAGCAAATCAATAATTTCTCAAAAACTACCCAAACATATGAACAAAAGTTTTGGTATACTATATTGCTTAAATAACGAAGTTGTTGCAATGATGACAAAATTGTGTCAGCAAACTATTTCAAAAGCTGGGTAGCAAATTTTATCAGAGAAAACAAGTTGAGTATTAACAAAGGTGATCATTTAGGTCAATACTAATAGAACATTCTAATATTTACAATAATTACAAAGCAACAATAGATTTAAATAGATTTAATGTACATATGGTGTAGTTACCAATACTAAATGTAGATAATATTGATAAAGTTGTGCAAATAATATGCAGCAAAAACAACACAATTTTAGACTTGTAGAATAATCAACAAAACAACTGCAAGCAGATCTAACTTTAGCTATAGGTACTGACGTTTTCCAATTTCCCCCCCCTAAACAATTTCTTTACCATGGACCAAAATGAGACTGGAAGTGAGGCTCCGATTTTTTCGTAAATTAAATACAAAACTTTGCCAACAACTTACAGTAATAAACTAGGATTTATGATATTTTTACAATTTTAATACACTACTGTGGGTGTAGGTGAACATAACCATTTTCAAGCCCAGCTTGAAAGTTTGTAAATATAATCGAAAATCTTTGAAAGTAAACAGTATTTCATGTACAACTTTAAACCATACAAAATAGTATCTTACAATGATAATGCATCATCCAGTAATGCATTGAGTTCTTTAAGATGTTGCATCTTACTTCCTGTAGCAGGAGATGCTGCGGTAGGTCTCCCAACATAGCTGCAAAAAAACACACAATATTATTGATTTGTTAGGAAATCTAGTATGAAATATTTTAAAAGACAAAATGAAACAATCTGTACATCACTTCAAGATACTTTATAGAGTTACTGTTGTAAAAAAACGTAATATTTGCAATGAAAGATGTTGCAAGAGAGTTCCCAGAGACCCTCACCTAATTATTCTGGGCTTGGTATTAGGAGAATCAAGTTGGGAGGTAGCATTATCATCAGATTTTCCACCAAAAAGCTTATTAAAAAAGCCTTCCCGTTGTATTGGAGGTCTGGAAAACAGGACAATTTTAACCATTCCAACAGCCTGACCTACTAGAATATCCAGCACCTTTGAAATGATGTAATGATGGATAAAGTATCATTTATGATTTTGCAAAGAAAGTAGAAACAAAAATAAAACCTAATAGAAGAATAAAAAATTAAAATCTCAAAGAATCCACAAGACTTTGGGAACTTGTTAGCACCTTGAAATAAACGAATAATGTAGGAAAATAAAAAAAGACAGGAAATATTACAAGAAGATGAAGCTTAACTAAAAAGTTGGTAAATGAAATAATAAGCCTACTCAATAATTATCCAGATAAATGATCCCTAAACATTTGAAAGATTTTTCAGAATAACTATGAAACAAAATTTGTGAAGAAGCAGAAAGAAAGAAGAAGATTAACAACAAAAGACAAAAATTAGAAAAAAGCAGGTGATGAACAAAATGCGATGCAATGAATTCACAAACAAAAATTGTATCTAAGAAATAAAACATTCATGATGAAGACAAAACAAAACACTACTAATCTAGGATGTTCTTGTAAAAATAAATAAATAAAAAAGAGATTTAAAAACGAAAACAATGTAGCTTTCAAAAAATTCAGGTATATGTTAGGATTTCAGCATTCAAGCATACCTCACATCCCTAGATCCACTCAATGCAGTGTGGAATCGAGGCTGCACATATGTCCATGATCCTTGGTTCTTTGCTTCTTCTTGGGCCCAAGCCAATGAAGCATTGGAATACTTCGCACACTCCTTCTTAATCAGGTCATAAGGGAAAGGAGAAATCTGCGCAAGAGATAAAATTATCAATAACATCTGTTTTACTCTTAATTGCAGTGCAACACTGAGCACAACTTTTATTTGAAAGACAAACAGTGTTGTTTTAATAAAACACCAACAATGCCCAGCCCTCAATAACATGAAACAGTTTTTATCTTATAAAAATTCAGAAAGGTTCTCTGATAAGAAAGAGTTATAATAATAAACAAATCTATCAAAACTACACAATGTTTTACAACAAAGTACAAGATGTTTTCCCACTCATTTGTAATCCAAAAAAAGTTACTCCAAAACTAACGAATGGAGTCATTACAACGAATAAAAATATTCCTTCACCTGTTCCACTCTTGATATGGCAATATCACCTTCCAATTTTCTCTCTTCACGGGCTTTCTTCAGATCATAATAAACTTTTCCAGTGCAGAACAGTAGTTTTTTCACACTACTTGGATTCTGACTTGCTGGACCTTGATCAGGGATAACCCTGAAACACAATTTGTTGGACATATTAAGTTTAAATTAATAAATGTTCACAGTAATTAACTAAATTAACCAACAAAAGTTGCACAGTAATTAACTAACTGATCACCTCAAGAATTGTGTGTTTTCAGTCATTTCATCAAAGCTCGACTTTGCTTCAGGATGACGCAATAAAGACTTTGGAGTCATCAGGATTAGCGGTTTGCGGAAAGGAAGAGCAATCTGACGTCTTAAAATGTGAAAGTAGTTTGCTGGTGTAGAACAATTTGCAACCTACAGAAACAAACAGTTAAAAATGATTAATGGAATTAAATAACTAGAAACTTAATAAGCAATTAGTAACAATATATGTTTTTATTTAACACATTCAGAAAGTGACACATAGTTTTGCAGTATTTGGACATGGAAGTTCAGTTTTTTTTAAACACCAAATTGGAAACATACAAAACGTATTTTCCATTCTAGTACTGAGAGTACAATTGGAAAGCACAATAAGTACCAATTTCTGAATGGATAAAAATATATTTTTTTCTCAAGATCGTCAATGAAATTTGTATTTCACATAAACAAATTGTCATAAAAGTGAGATCTTGAATAAAATATCATCACAGGACCAACGTGACTTCCCATGATAGGACAAGATTACTAGTCGAGGTCTATTGGTCTCCTACGAGAACTCTCACAACTCGTAATTAAATCATCCAATTTTTGCCTTGTAATTTGAATTGCTATTCTTCAGTAGCCCTTCACATATTACGCTACTGTTTGTTGTCTATAAAGGTATTTTATTTAATTTGCCGATATACCTTATTTACCTGAAAATAAAATGACTGAACATAAGATGACTCCCTGATTTTGAAGAGGCCTCTTGACAATTCTTACAACTTTTAATTCGTAGTATTTAGGCAAAATTATATCCCAAATTGTCTAATTGCATATCGCCCAATTAATTGCAAAATGCAGATGCACACTAGATGTGATTTTTCAGATTATGTTTCCTTTACTACAATGTCATTCGTTTGGAGTCTCTCTTTACCTGTCCATTCAAAAATATTGGTTTGATTCACCAAGCAAATCTGCAGTGGATGTTGAAAAAACATTTGAACACATAATTAGGATTAGAGGCTCTCACGATATTTATTGCCTTGGCACCTTATTGTCACATGAACATTGATGTGCGCAGTCTAAAAGAAGAGAGTAGGTCAACAGCAGTTAGGACCCTTTTCCATTAAACTTTATGTCGTATCTTTCATGTGCCTACAACAATTTTCAGAATATTTTTAGAATTTTTGGGGCAATTTAAAGACCCCTACACTGTGGATAAATTTTTAGGGCCGATTTCATTTATTTGTTTTGGCATTTTTAGGCGTTTCTGGTCAGTTTTGCATTTTTTGAATCAATGCGTTAATGGCTTAAACACAAGTTTTTTACAAGGAAGGAAATGGCTAAAATTTTTCAAATCTTATTCTTCTATAAAGTTACGCAATAATATTTACTCAAACACAAAGATGTATGAGAGTGTAAGGAAATTAGTCCATTCATTTTCCCCTCACTAAATTTAAAAATGTATCTACATTTTTTCTGTAATTTACACCATTATCTCAGATCAGACATATTTACTGAAATATGTTTTAATACACAAGGCTATAAGGCCTTCTCCAAATTTTTCAGTGGAGTCAGAACTCCCTTGGCCCTCCCAGTGCCGATGACCTAAGTACATCAGCATTAGTTTCTTGACACACTCTTGAAAGTCGCTGCTAAAACAATTCCCAACCAACTGGACTTAATCTGTGAAAATAAGTCAAACCCTCAATTTTTTAATGAAATAATTAGGGACAAACCTAGTCTTGTCTTCAGGTACATAAGGCAACTCAATTTTGATGCTGATTTCTCTTTTTAACATTTTTAAAACTATAATGCATTATAATTAAAGAAATCTGCCACAAGATTCGACAAAAAAATCTCGACCCATTATTTGCAACATCAGCAAATACGTAGTGAATCCAATAACACTCACAAGCATTACTATTTAATAATGTAGTTCTGAATATATCAGCAAAAGAAAAAGAAAAAACATGTACAAGATAACTATTACACTTACAATCCAATTGATGTCATGCAATTGTCGAACAGCAAATTCTTCACTTTCTGGAGGAAAATAATCAGGATCATCAGACGACATTTGCAAAAATCTTTCCAGTCTAGCGCTAGAATGTTCAGGACCCTGTAAAAGAAAAGAAAAACAACAATAATTAAATAAAATTATGTGAGTCCTCAATATATACAATTCATGCCTGCACATTTCAGACAGACAATTCATGCCTGCAACTTTCTCATCAACTTAAACAATGATAATGCAGTCATTTTGTGAACTTGGAATAAAAGGGAGATCAGGGTGTATTCTAAAAACCACCAAAAACAAAGAAGAATGGTACAAAAATATTTTAAAAAAGAAAAATATATATAGAAATATATTTTGTTGATTTGACAGATCTCTCATCACTAGTTGTGCTATAATGGGCAAAGACTTTCCTGTTTTCGTTTTCAATTTCCTTTGGTCTTGGCAAGCTATTAGGAAGTGCAACATACATTTGCCAGCTGCCAACTATCACCACCCAAAGTACATTATTTTGTAATTTTCTCAATTTTTCAGTTTCCTAAGAGTAAAACAAAAATGTTGTTTTAAGAATATTAAAGAACAGAAAAACCTCATCCTAAATGGCAATTTTCTTTGAAAAATTTGGAGCCTTTTTAAAAAAAAATGGTGTTTACACAGTAAAGTAAATTCAAAATTTGAAGCTCTTTATCGCAGAAAATTTTTGACCTTTTGAAAAACTTTATTAGAAGTCATTTGAAGCACTTTAACTACAAATACAATAGTGTTTACAAATTGGTGGAAATGTGCACATTAACGGCGTGAGAGATCCTCCCAAAAAATTACATTTGTATAATTTTAGGGGAAAAAAAAAGAGAGAGAGTGAGAGAGAGAGAGAGAGAGAGAGAGAAAAAAAAGAACTTTAGAATTTTTACTTTAAAAGAACTTAGAAAAAAGAAAGAAATTTATATGACCTATTTTATGCACATGTACTCATAAATGTAATAATGTTAATAATTACCGCTCATATAAATATGAACAATGTAAAAGACACACCAAACAAATTACATTTTTGTAATTTTGTAAAAAACAAGAGAAAAGAGCTGGTCTGGATGGCCGAGATCGCTAAGGCAATAGTGGTGTAGCAATCTCAGATCAGAGGATCGTGGTTTTGAGTTCTGCCTCTGGTGGAAGCAACTGTATTAATCAACTTTTCGTTGTCAGTGACTTTAAATGACTTTGTCAGTGAATTTTTTCTGCCGAAAATCCGCCGTTTATCAAGCAGCATTACATAACTTTTTCTTTACTACGTATATTACTCTGTATATACATATGTATATGGGAAAGTAAAAACTATCAATGCCTATAAATTTCAAATCTTTTAACTAATGAGGAAACCTTCAAAGTGATCTGATACATCCTAGCTCAGAGAGAATATCAACAGAATCACTTCGATTTCTCAGCTTGTTTTAAAGATTGCTGTAGGTGGTTGCTTATTAAAGGTAAATGTACAAAACGAGCCTGGCAGCAGCCATTTAGCCAGGTTTCTTCTGAAGAGATGTGTTAATTAAACAAGTTCCCTAAAAAAAATGGTTGGATTGTTAATGAACATTTCAGCAAGATTTATTGTAGTTCCAAAGTCAAACAGGATACGCAAAGAAAATAATTTTAAGCAATTATTCGTATTACAAATTTTAAACAAAAAATTTATATAAAAAATTGAAAAAAATAAACAGTATTTTCAATATAACCAGAGTAAATGATTCCAATATTCCACTGCTGTCTGAAGATTCTGCAGCGACCCCTGTGCAGTTCTGCTGCTGATGCAGAAATGGAGAAAATGTATGATCTTTTTGGGTTTACAGAGCATGATATACAACAGTTTAGTAACTTTTATAACACTAGCTTGAACTTTATTGGTCTATTTATTTCATACAATTTAAACATCAAAAACCCATTTGCAGTATTACACTAAAATTAGTATTGATGCTTTTTAGTTTATTAAAACTGATTGAATTTAAACAAATACGAAAATGATTGGTTGTTTGGTTGTTAGTTTTTTCCGGGCGCATCAACTACCAAGATCATTAGTCCCACAAGTGTAGTGTAAGCCTCCACGCTCCGCTGGATGGAGAGATCCAGTGCTGACCTACCATTGGTTAGTGCAATTTCCCCCCGAACCAGGTATCTCCCACCAGCGGGCCACCACCCCAGCCGGGACAAGCTTCAAGCTCACGACTGGTCTCACCAGCATGTGTTAAAAATGCAGATTCGTCATTTAACTTTTATTCATTTTCAAGAAACTTCTGAAGGAAATCTTGCTATTCAAGTGAAGGGATGTGAAATGCTGGGCAGGGTGATGCAAAGCAAGAAAAGTTTCAGAGAAGAATGTAGTCACTAGTTTTCAATGTTCATGTAAATGCACTAACTGAAACAATGATGGGTAACTGAGTTGCTAAAAAAAGAAAACTTATGAGATTTCTTTATTTACAAATTTCAAGATGGATAAAATTAGAATTAGAACTATTGAATAGCCCTTGCTCTTAATGTGATCTTAGTTGGCTAATGAATAACTACTGAATAAATATCACAGTAGTATAACTTACCATTCCTTCCAAGCCATGAGGATTCAACATTACCAAGCCAGACTGACGCACCCATTTAGCCTGACCAGAAGAAATGAATTGATCAATTATACACTGTGCAGTATTGTTGAAGTCGCCAAACTGAGCTTCCCAGCACACCAGAGCATTAGGATTAGTCATAGAATAACCCAATTCAAAACCTGCAATAAAATACAATAAAATTCAAGCAATTTATAGTACAATTCTACTTTCCATAAAGTAGTAATTTTAAGTCCAAACTAGTAGTGCTGTCAAAGCCATACTTTCTCGTACTGTTTTTAAATGCTCCACAATATTATTCTACTACAAAAATCAGAAACGTGTTTTCAACCAGAAAATTATTTTTTTGTTCTGAAACCGAACTCAGATCCTCAGAGTTGGAACTCATATCACTATACCACAACGCGCCGTGTGAATGCTCGATTCATGTAAAAAAACCTTCAATGAAAAAATCCATTAGGAACTCCCAAAGCCTTCTGTTGTGATCAATCAGGGAATATCAACTTTGAAGAAAATCAGTTGAACGGTTTAGGCACTAATATTGACCATACATGGACGTTTTGCTGGCAATCGATGTTTCAGAATAAAAAAACAACACAAAATGGATTCTGGCTACACCACGAGTTAGAGGATTTCCCCCCTAAATTTAACAATGGAATTTATGCATATTTTTGTTATCAGAACCCAGTAATAGTTTTTTCTGTGGAAATTTCCGTGTTTTCTGGCACACAATTACATAACTTTCTCTTCTTACTACGAATTCATAAGGCAAGGAAGTAAAAACGAATCCAATTTGCTGGATATTTTATAAATCCGGTATTTTTAAGCAACATAATAATGACCTTTTGTAATTCTTAACTAAGCGTACTGAAATGACATCATTGCATGTACCTACATCAAGAGTAAAATAGGCACTTCCAAAGCAAATCTGATATCTATTTATGACTTGTGATAATGACTAGCATTGAAGGCCCTGGGAAGAAGTAGTCCTATGCCTCTTCATACTGAAACTGAGTTGTAAGGATAAAAGTGCCAATAACATACTGACTAAAAGGAATCTAAATAAATGCTCATCTGCCATTTGTTTTCCAAATTCAATACCACATAACAAATAGAAGTCGGAAGGCCTTGTAGATGGTAATGCCACAATTTTTATCAAAATGTGTCATAGGACTGGCAAATCCCAATTTCTGTAATTACAGTATCTTTTTACTAGAAATATATTTACCCAAAACTCCAAATTCTGACAGAGAACTGTTGCATACTGTATATGGACCCTGGTCAGGATACAGATGGCACAATGGTCTGTAAGTGGCCTTATCCACGAGTTGATGATGCAATACATGATGCCGATGGCTGTAAATAAAATTACACTAAAAAATTAATTGATATATTAATCGTGCGTTTAATCTTAATTTATTAATGTTTATTAGAATTCAACAGAATACAATGCTGTCAACTAAAGAAGGAATAACATCAATAATAAAAATCAATTTTATATATTATTAGAGAGTCATTAAATATATATTAAATTATACATATATATATTAAAAAAGAGAGTTCATTTTTGCTTCTGAATTAATTTTCTGCTTCCAAATGAAATTCGTCTATCTCACTTACCTGAACGTTCCTCTTTCCACATCCTGACCGCTAAGACGCACATGGATGCCTTCTTTCAGTAAAGATCCAAAAGCCATGCCTTCACCAAGTGCCCAGTCCACAGTACGTGATTCTACCATTTCCATGCGTGATCTCAAGATACGCTCAATACCTTTAAATTTAGAAGAAAAAGTAATACTGATAATAAAGCACTGCAACTATCACAGAAAAAATTAGTGATATAATTAAGAACATAATGAAAGAAAAACCTTCAGGAGGCCCATGGCACTAAAACGCAGAACCCTTCACGACTATATATTTATAGATACTTAAACGCTGGATGAAAGAAAATGAGACAAATATAATAAAGAGTTCTAAATAGACATATTTAGGAATGAATCAAAATGGAAATTAAAAAGATACCAAAGAGGAAGGATTTATGTTATAAGTTTAGAATAATTTTTTTGTGATTAAACAGTTGCAAAATAATCTCTTATTACTAAAATGTTAATTCTTCAAATATATTTAAATGATATAATGTTTTTATCAAGCATAGATTCATAATGTACTGGAGGATCCATGAAGTTTTGATAAAATTATCATATATATTATTTCTAAAATGTGTTAGGTATTCATCTCTTTTTCCAGAAGAACTACTCAATATAACTCAGCAAATAAGGCGTTGCTTGAAACCTGAGTCACCAATGACTCCATGCGTAACCTACATATTTGTATACGCTATATAAATATTTTACTTTTTTTCTGGTTGAAATGTCGACATCAAACAGAATCTGGTGAAGATGTAAGTAACCAGTTGGCTGTACCGTGGAAACAAAGTCTCAACACATCTTTTGTGTACAGCATGCCTGCACAGCATTTTGCACTTTGACTGACCCCATGAGCCGTGCTTGAGTAACTTGAGTGACAATCAAGACCGCGTGGAAGGGTAGGGATAAGACTTATTCTAGGAGTGGGGACTGCCAATGAGAATGCGCAATTAGAACCGTAGCATGTAAATTGAAAGAGCAATTGCGAGACTGTGACAGCCCCCAATGGACACCATTCGTATTATAATTGCTTGTAGGGCACAAAATGTAATTTGCTTTGCTATGACGAAATCGTAAATTTAACATGCTGCTACATTCAAAATTATAATATTGAATCCTTTTTGTTTGAAGATACTAATAAATTATTTTTTTCATTAACTATGTTTAATTGTATAAGACTGGTTTAAGCTAAAAAACGTATTCTTAAAAAATCGTGTTTACTTTCTACTCTAATTCTCTAATTTCCAACAATACTACATTATATATTTTTAATTTCAAATCAATGAACACTATTTATTCATAATCGTATACATTGTATCAAATGGGTTAAGCTGTTTGTGTTCAATTTAACAAAACTCATGATAATTTCATGATTGCCCATAAAATATAACAAAAGAAGGTTGCTCATTGGTACCTGTTATTCAGCTTCCATAAAGAGAGAAAATGGTCACAAACATGCGATGCCAAACACTATCCTTCTTGGAAATGCATATATTTCATTTTTATATCGATCTCGATGTGAGAGACTGCCTTCTCTCATTATTCTATCACTTAAGAGATTATTACATTCTTGTTAAAAAATCAACTTTTAAATTACACATTTTTGTAAGTGAAAATAACACAATACATTTTTGAAAGAAACCACTACTCTAAAATATTGCTTATAAGTTACAATAAGCATAAAATAAAAATAAATATTTGTCGGTAAATAGCAGTACGCAGAAGAACACAAACAGTGAAATATGGCCCTTGCAGCTAGAAATATGGAAGATTGCCTTTTTAACTAAGTGGGCAAAACATTTCACTGCACAGATCATTGCATTAGACACCCAGGCATTCAATCTATGTGCTGTGTTGACCTCTCTCCAACTTTTCTCCCTGCAAAGATGACTTCTCCCCACTAGTTGCACTTTCGCTGCTCTCACGGGCAGATGGCTGACTCTTACGTGCAGAATGACCACTGGAGTAGGCGTTATGCAGGCCTGGAGTGCAGTGTATAGTGCAGTGTACAGTATATTGTGCAGTTCAGTGAAGTTTGAAATCACATTTTCAATTTTCAATTATGTTTTCCCCACACTTCTGAATTGGTAGGTAGTTTTCAGGATGATAGCAACAATTATCGTAGTGAATGTGGCAGGGTAAGGCAGGCAGTGAGGTTTTATTGTCATTATTGAATTTGTTTGTTTGTCATAATTGAATTTTTGAAGATTGATTAAAATCATTTTATTTATTTTTTATATATTTAAAGGATTTTTTTATATGATTAACAATTCTGGCCATGATAAATTACAAAAATGGAAATTAACAAAAGGGTTTAGCAAACATTCTGTTACAAATCATGAACTGTAAGGCACTATACATATTAAGTTTTCTTTATGGTGCAATGAGTTAAAGAAATTATATTTAAACTACCACATTTCCCCCCAATATAAGACCATGCTTTTTTCTAAAAATCTCTATGTAAAAACAAAAAGTTGGTATGAATTAGTAGGTAAGTGCTGTCGGTTACAATTTATGTTTTTACACTGCCTTTCCATGCTAAAAAGAAGCTCTAATGTTGATGAAACAATAAGCTGCAAAGGCAAAAATTATCATGCTATCTATAATACCTAATTATGTATATTCGCGAACATGTTGGCATCCACTGTGAATTTGCTGGGCAATTCAGACCAATAGTAGGGATGGTAAAGAGAAAATAACATTGTATTATCATCATTATAGTAAGAGAAATGCAACATAAGAATGAATTAAAATAGTTTTTGAGATTTTGATACACGACTTCAAACTAGAGTCACAAGTTTAAACTTTGCATTTCACATATAACCACAATGTTAAAATATTTTCTTCACAAAACTTCTTAAATGGAGGAATGGGGATGTACAAGAATGTTCAAATGCAAACTGTAAAATAACTGTCAAAGAATCAGAGGCTGCAAACAATGCAGAACTGAACCCATGTTGCGTGCACATATACTCAATATAGCAATAACGTATACAAATCGGTAAATGCAAATATTAACCTCGTGAGAGAGATGTGAAAAAAAATTATTGAGTAATTTTTTAAGGGGAGGGGAGAGCGGGAGAGAGAGAGTCTTAAATACAAAAAATGCAGTAGCAAAATACACACTTATATGTAACAAATATACAAGATTCTAAATTCTAACATTTAAAATTTCTTTGTTTAATACCTTTGTGAATGACAAATTCCGCTGCGTTAGGAGGTGGTGAAGACATTCTCTTGCCAATGTGGACCAATGTATCTTCTTTCACACCTGTTGGAGACACTTTCAAGGGATCTTTGCCTTCAAAGAAACCAGACCATGGTGAATCCAACCAATCTTTATACTTAATATGAGTTTCTTTACGAGCATTTAAATAGGATTCTTCACAAATTTTTTCGTATTTGTCTCGTACATCCTGAAATGCGCAAAATATTGAAGTCTCTACATTAGAAATAACACGGATTTCAGATAGTTGTTGGATAACATTAACATATACATTTGTTCGTGCACATTATTCCATAAATAAAATAATCTTCTACTATTGAACAATCTTTAAGGAATCAACATTCTTTTCAACTAAGCTGTTGTTACATTAAAATTATGAAATGAAACTCACAAAAAGTACATACATTACACACTAGCAACTTTAATACATTCCACAGTAGCACGACATTAATTATTTGTAAATGAACAGGCTTCCTAAACCAGAATTTTGCAAAATTGTGACACTACACTATGACATTAAATCACAGCCAATTAACTTTACCTTCACTTCTTCAGTAGTTACAACTCCTTCTTCAATCAGTCTCTTTGAATATTTGTCAAGAACATGAGGAGTGGTTTTAATTTTACGGTACATTAGAGGCTGTGTAAACATTGGTTCATCAATCTCATTATGTCCATTGCGACGATAACTAACCTGAAACACATTATTACATTCATACATTTCAAGAAAAGTGAAAAAATATGTAGTTTACAGCTTTAAAGGAAAGTATAATTATTCTCACAATATCAATAACAACATCTTTGTGGAAGGTAGCCCTCCATTCAGCAGCAATTTTACAAACGTGCATGACTGCTTCTGGATCATCAGAGTTCACATGGAAGATCGGAGCATTAACCACACGAGCCACATCTGAAAACATATGTAGAAAAAATTATAAAAGCATTTACGATAACCATAAATGAGTCATCCCATTTCTGCATCACGTTGTTAAAAATGAACGCAATTAATTGTGTTTATTCATAGTATTTAATGCATATTAGTCATGCATCATTTACAAAATCGAATCCCTATATAAATTCAGTAACTATAATTGTCGTTTTTTGAAAATTACTCCTTAACACGTATTTGGTTGTGAGTGAGCACTCACCTCGGATTACAAAACAGTCTCTGTTGAACCTTTAACCCGAGCTTTCACCTAGTCTGCACAAGATTCCTGATTGATAAGGAAACTTTCTCAGAAATCTCAATAACAAAATTCCTAGACTTCTACAGGTTGTTTAAATAAATAACTATAATAAAATAAACAATCAAATAATAATAAATAATTAAATAAAGGACCAAATAAAATTGACCAATTAGAAGCTAATTGAATCTCTTAGATTATGAAGAAAGTATTTAAAATAAATAAATAGTATATTACAGTATTAACTTCAATTAGTCACATGTCATCCACTTGTGATGGTGTCTTCCCGTCTTTTGGCAAAAATGTTTACACCTATGAGTTCTTCCATCCTTCATTCTTTATCGTTAGGTGCAGACAGCATTGCCAACTAATTCTGATAGTCGTGTATCAAGTTGTATGGAGTCTTTGGCTCAATCCTATTGTCCAGAGTTGCCCCCTTATGTGACAGCAAGTTTTTGCTTATGCCCCATTCAGTAGTGTAGAGCTGTTTCATTTTTGTTGTCTTGTACCACAAATATGTTGTTCATTCAATAAATACTTTTCATTGTATCTGCTTTGGGTTTTTCACTTGGTGTACCATTTCCTCTGACAGAGCTTAAATTTATTTTTTAAAACATGTAATTGGAAGCAACTAGTACAGAAATAAATAATTTTAAAAGAAATAAAAAACAGAAGCTACAAGGTCCATTATAAAAGTATATCTTTATTAAGGGGCAT
Source organism: Gryllus bimaculatus (assembly GCA_017312745.1). Taxonomy (NCBI): domain Eukaryota; kingdom Metazoa; phylum Arthropoda; class Insecta; order Orthoptera; family Gryllidae; genus Gryllus; species Gryllus bimaculatus. The sequence goes on from BOPP01000129.1 coordinate 2,473,746, forward strand.
TTTCTAGGAAAAAATAGATTTATTGATCGAACCTATACAAACGCTTAAAATTCTTCAAAATCCTCTTCCCCTGCATTAATTCACTTGTGGAGACGTGTCTGCCTGGAAGGCTCCCTGAAAGTCCTCGACAGGAATGGCTCTCAAGAAAATTGTAACATGCTTTTGGATGTTTTCCAAGGTCTCCCAATGCTTTTCTTTTAGCTCTCTCTCTTCAGTCGGGGAACAAAAAAACATCGCATAAAGCCAAGTCGTGACTATAAGGGAGATGGGAGGCCACCGGGACTTTGCTCTGGGCCAGGAAGTTAGTAACAATGAAAGTGTGGCTAGGGGATTGTCATGGTGGAGCTTGATTGTCTTTGATGTCAGCTCCCACTCACGCGACCCTATGTTTCAATCTCCTGAGCATCTCCAGATAAAAGGCTGAAATGATATTTTCTCCCTGCGGTACAAACTCTAGGTGGACGATTCCTTGGGTGTAAAAGAAGACAATGAGCACAAAGTTTGGATGCAAGACTTGCTCATTCATGTTTTCTTGAAGCTGGGGGAATGCATTTGTGTGCAACTCTCTTGAAGCATCTGGAATAATTTGGTTGCATTTTTTCCAAGCTTCACGCAAAACTTGATGGTGTATCGCTGTTCAAGTGAACAGTCCATTGCACCGTGTTACAAAGTCAGAAACATCACTTTACGTGAAAGCACTTTTTTCAGATCAAACTGGTGACAGGCTATGAAGGGCAGACCCCCACCATAATTCCCAACCAGTTTTATCGCGATGCACAATAAAATCACGTGCATTACTTTCATAATGGACTCTGAATTAACCTTCACTACTGCAAATGATTTTGTAGCACATTGTACACAATATCCACCATTATGCTTTTGTCAACAGAGAATTTGAATGGGTGACAGGAAGAGTTCTGATCTTCATTTAAATAAATATTTTAGTTAATAGCAGTTAGTAAATAAATATAACACCAATTTTCCACAATGTGTTTCATTGACTTTTGTAGGATAAAAAATTATGTTATTCTTTCAGAAAAGTGTTTTTCACTCAGATACAAGCAAAAGATACAAAGCCGAATACCTCTCAGAATTCCGAAATAAACAGTATGTGTCTTCCATGCACAATTTCTGGTACGCCTCAGAAGACACTGTCAGTATAGTCAGTTTAAAGTTGTTGTTTTTTTTTGTGGTAAAACTGGGACAATGTTACAATGAATTTCATTTCTTCTTCCATTCTTTCTACACTGTTCAATCAATCTAAATTTAGCCATTATTGAATGATAAATTCTTGGCTTACATTACAATGTATTTTAACTTATTATAAAAGAGCGGGGGGAACAAATGTTACACAATTGGGAGGGAGGTGAAAGCTTGTGTAAAAGGTTCATTACAGAGGGAAATGGTGTATCCAAAATACTCCAAATTTGCAATATGGAACTTATGGACAACCCCCAACAACTGAAAACATTAGAAATTTAAAGTTCAAATACATAATTTGTTTAGATCTCTGTTCTTTCTGTGCTATTATATTATGTATTAGAGTCGATAAATAAATATTCGCATGACTGAAATTAAGAATGAATTCTTTACGTATTATGAATTACATACTATTTATGCACTTTCGGCAAACATAATTTAACCATAATAAATAATGGTCCACATGAGCTCACCCACAATCAATGGAATACTACAACACTTATATTTTGTTCCATAACCAAAGCCATGTCACGAAATGAAACAAGTACTGTTACTGTAATGAAGTTACCAGTGCAATAAGGTGAAGACCTTGAATGTCGAGGATCAGTCGTGAAACCAATTTGATTATTTACAACAATGTGAATAGTTCCATGAGTGGTGTAATCAGGTAAATCAGACAAGTGAAAAGTTTCATACACAATTCCTTGGCCACAGAATGCTGCATCACCATGCAGAAGCAAAGACATAACCTAAAACAAAATTATATTATGAGAAGACTGTAATCATACTCAACAATTTCTTATTCCACAATGAATCACATGACTCTTCTAATGATGAAATGATTTGAAGTCAAAACAAAATTAATATTTTTGTCACACCAGTGGCAGATTGAGATGAGAGGGAGGGTGATATTTTGGCAATTTTTTCTCATATCCTTCAAAAGAATTACCTACCACATATTCATCACACAAAATAATTCAAATTCCATGTGCAATTAACAATTGGGCATAACAATCAAACATACCCCGCAAATGGTAATACCTCACAAGAGGAGGCTAATGTAAATTGAGATTAGGTTTGACATTTGGCCTATAAAGTAAATGATTTTAATCATATAAGTTGAATTTACTAGTTCCCTTTCTACTGATGAAAGAAGATATTGAGGCTTTTCACAATATTGACATGTAATTTGTTGTCATTTTAAAACCCTTTAATACAAAAACAATATTGTGGTCCACAGAGCATACCCTAAATTGGATAAAAAATTCATTGTAGGAAACAATGTTAAGAATTAATTCAACTAACTGAAGGTCAAATGACGCTGGCCTAGTTTAAAACCAGCATTACAAATCGATATTTTGCACATTCTTTCCTCAAATTTATTATTCAAAATATCTTACCTTCTTTCCTTCTCCGTCACCTCTATAAAATTGTTCAGCTCGTGTTTTGCCTTGCACAATAGGATCAACAGCTTCTAAATGTGAAGGATTAGCAACTACTGCCAGTCTAATATTTTTGTTCGTTACACGATTCAGACGTTCAATGTACGTTCCCAAGTGATACTTGACATCACCAGATCCCTTTAAATAAAAACACAATTAATTTATCATCCATTAACTTAATTTAGAAATTTGAGTGTTGAAACAGCTCTCACATCATCAGCAGCTTCTAAAGCAGCAAATTGTGTAAATATCTGTTCAAGCGGCTTGCGGCAAACATTAGCCAGGACATTGAGTCGACCTCTATGAGGCATTCCCATAACAATTGATTCAACACCCAATTCGGTTGATTTGTCAATTACTGCCTTCATGGCAGGAATTAAAATTTCACATCCCTCTAAACCAAATCGCTTCTCACTTGACCATTTTCTTGCAAGGAATGCTTCAAATCTGTTGAACAGGACAGATATTAACAACATTAACAACCACGATAATTAATATAATCAAATGAAAATAATTATTATGCAAAAAATACAACAAAAGTAAACAAAATTTGTTCATAAAGTATTAGAAAACAATACAAGTTTCTTCAGAAACCTAATGTCCATCAGGAAATGATAATTTTTTTATGGTTTATGTAATTAACACCAGGTCAATTCAATCCCTTAAAGATATTTATGACCGATGATGGAGTTTCTTTCCAATCCTAAAACAATGACTATATCCCCCACGAAATCCAAGAAAGCAAAAGTCTACTGGAAATGGACTGTATTGGCTAGATACTAGTTCTTTACATTATTTTGCAACCCATGTCTCAGAGTACCTGATCTTGTTTTGGTGATTGGACAACACATAAAATACCTTTGGCATCCTTTTCTCTTTAAGCGACTCCCTCAGATTTTAGGGTGGGAGAACGTGACTACTTTTCTTGGTAGAAAGAGAAAGCACTTGTTCTGTTCTTGGGCAGCCTCTACAGTGACAAGAGTAAATGCCTTGGGAAATGATGAGAAGTTTAATCATTTACACTTAAGGTCAGTTGGTTGTAATTTTAAGGAAATAAAATTTTTATTTTTTATTAATTAAGTTCAATAATTATTAATTTACTACTTATTGATATTTTATTATTTTTTTATTAAGTTGTTTCTCCCCTCTTGAGTTTCATAATAATAATTATACTATTATTGTTCTTAAAAATAAAGAGCTTGGCCATGATGATTCACAAGATACTTCAGATTTCTTTCTGACCTGTTTTTCATCACATATATTTAAGCTGTAAAGAGAACAATTATGATGTCCTTCTCATTCGCTCCCAGTGAACAGTTTTAAACAAGTGAGATATCAAAAAGAAGAAAACAAATAGGAGTGGAGATCACTAATTATATATTGAATAGATCACAGCTTTTCTGTGTAAATAAAAAGCTATAAAGTAACATTGTTTGAAATGAGAGACTATGGAAACGGGAAGATGGCATCATGGGCTACTTGGCAAGTTCACAGGAAATGGAAGACCAGTTGATCTTGCATTGAGAACATAAGTGTTGTGTGATAGTTAAAACGATTGTTTGGGATTATCAATTGTAAGTATTCAATGTATTTTCTTATTTATCATTCCGGTAACCCAACATAAAACATCAGAGGTGAGGGAGTACTGATAATTATTTGAAAATTGCATTTCATTTATTTTATTACCTACATTAAGTCAATAGTAGGATTTGCTCATTCAGGCCAAAACAATATCCATGTATCCATGTGTAAAAATATTGGTAAATATACAGCATAATGTATATTCAGGGTTATGCAGTACTTTCTCTCATAACTTTTCTACAATTTTTAATGGGATTTTAAAAGCATGACACTATCTTCCTGTTTCCATTCTAGCCTCTCATTTCAAACGATGTTAATTTCGTAGCTTTTTATTTACACAGGAAAGCTGTGCTTTAAAACCAAAACCTTTCTAAGATACAAACAAACAGTCATATCTTCCCTCTACATCTTTAATATCACAGTTTTGTTTCTTAAGCATACTGGAGAGAAGCAACTAAAGAGACTTCTTCTTTTGTCTGATCATCTTTCTGCTCACCCCTCCCTTCTCAGAGCAAAAACATTCTGGCAGAAAGCCTTGAATGGGGAAAGTTATATAGACAGAGAAAAGTTACTGTGGCTTACAATCAGGTGCTCACCTCCTCCTGTTTTGGCCCGACATGCCACCCAAAGCTGAATGAAGTGGGAGCAAAGATATGTATTTGCCAAATTGTGAAAACAAGAGCAGGTGATCCCAAACAGGTTCCAAGATATAATAAAGACAGCCTATGATTCACTATATCAAGGTGGTGATGCTAGAAATGTTAAGTGTCAACCAAGTAAAATGGAAAAACATCACTCCTTATCCATATAACAAAATACACCTTCACTATTATCTCCTTAACCTCCCTAAGAGAAATACTCAATGAATACAAGAAAGTGGGTGGAAACCATAAAATGGAGTATCCATATCAATAAACCTACGACAACTTACCCTGTGGCTCGAGTCAGACGGGCAAGAATGAGTCGTTTCTCTTCGCTTGATATTTCCATAACACCAGGAGTTTCCAATTTTTGTCTAATCCAGTTACACTGCTCCAGCGAATTGATGAACATAAACTCCACTCCAATGTGTCGACAATATGCATTTTCCAAACGGGACAGAATTTCTCGTAAAGATAGGGCCTTTTCCTTCCCACCAATGAATGTAGTTGAAGGTAACTTGAAGACACGGTCCATATCACCCTCCTCTATTAAGTGAACCAGAAAACATTCAGTGAGATATGGATCAATTCACAGTATTAATAAAAGTAATTATTACTTCGATTCCTACATTCCTAGAACTTTGGAGCAATGGTATTCGTATTCATCACCCAATTTATTTCAGCTAAGTAACATTTATCCTAAGTGAAGTTTGAAACCCTCAGAATATGCAGACCATCACTGTTCACTGGCAAGCACAGCAGTGATAAATTAAAAATAGTTCACATGCAAGCTAAGCTACTAGAAGGTTAATAAGCTCTAAATGGAATGATGCAAAAAATAAGCCAATGAACTACTGTACAAAGCAATATGGGTTCACACATAACAAGGTGACAATGAAATACCTTTCTCAATTTTGGATGGTTTTTTTCATTTCGTCCAGACCATCAAGCTGGACAGGGAACTTTAAAACTGATACAAACAAACTAAGGAAGAGAATTATCATACTGTGAAATATGGAAAATTTTATTTTCCAATGAAAGATATCATTGTCAATTTACGTACGTTCCATCATCGATGCCACTTTCTGCTGAAGATGCTGGGAATATGTAGTGCTTGGACGTTTGCCTGCATAACAAACATTCCATGCATGATATAAATAATCAATACGATATCTAGGGATTAACACACATCTGGCAATAAGATTTCAACACTGTACTAAAATTTAAATATCACTGGTAACATAATGCTCAATAATAACCAATTTCTTAGGATACGATACAAGGGTCTGAAAGCTACACAGTTTAAAAAGATTCAATCATTTTTTAGTGTTATCAAGATCACGAAAAACTAGTTTTGTTTAGGTCCAACTCTGTTTCTGAGTATGAGCTTGAAGGACCAGAAGAGAATTACAAGAAATTTTAAAAAGTGTACTCAGCACAAGTGAAGTACATATTTTTACCAATCAAATGTAATGAATTTTTTTGACAAATTTCAACTTCTATTATTTGATCCTTCCTCTCTGTCTTACATATATAAATAAATGATATTAGCACAAATGTTGACTTCAACTAACGTTTTTCTCTTGAATTCTTCAGAAGTTTTCAACTAAACTATCTAATGTTCATTTTTAAGTTAATACATTACATTCATTAAACAAATTGACTTTTATGCATTATTGGTATTATCTCGTGTAAATGCAAAATGATCAATTATTGTTGTTAATATACTCTGATAGTTAAATAAGAAACTAATTTTAATTTAACTCCTTTTTAATGATTTTGTTTTTAGATTTATTTTCGAAGTTATTCACGAAGAGTATGCTGAAACAGCTCCTAATTGCCAATCTGATAGTAAGGCCTTTTTTCCATCTTGAATTCATCCAGTGTAAAAATGACAAATCTAATAACAGACTTTGTGATCTTTTAAAATAGCTACTTATGAAGAGGAACAAAAGGGACTCCTCTGAGTAGTTCTTTTTTAAGTGGCAGGTGAATGACAGATTATTTAAATTCTGTGTGCATTTGTTTCTTTCAAAAGTTAAACTAAATAAAAAATAAAAATTGTTTATTGACTATTTTTTATAAATCCCTCAAAAACTAATACTCTCCCCAAAATCTCCTTGCATAACAACCTTCTTTCAGAGAAAAAGAAAAATGTAAATACATATATTGTTCACAGATCCCTTAGACATTTAACAACTTTCTTTATAATGAATATGCAGTTGTTCTTTGCATTTATGCACATGTGAAAAAACACATTTACAGCACATGCAATTCTCTTAACAAAAATTAAGGATTCTAAAAGCAAATTCTCTTATATCCTTATTTAATAATTTGGCAATTTGATTTGAGAGATACGAAATGAGAGTGGAATCACAAAAATATCTGAGCCATTTTAAGAGGGCACTTTCCAGCATCAAAACTATTGATGCACTGCATATCCTCGCTGTTCTCTTCATGACCAGCAATGAAAGTACCAAAATACGACACTATAGTATTAGTTATTTGGTTGTGCACTTGACATAAATCAGCTGTTGTGGTTTCAACCAATCGTGAGCTTATATGTCACTACAGTGACGTCACTATCGGGACGTTCAAGCTCCCGTTTGGATGAAACCATGAACAGTTGCAAGTGCACTGTTAAATAAATCCTAGTATATTTCCACATATCTCCTCACAGTAGGAAGAGAATATTTTTCAAAGGAAGGACTCCTAAAAAACAAGCAAGAATATAAAAACTTGAATTATATTGAATATTTTATGGATATTTTCTATTCAAGTATTGTTGAGTTATTTGTACTAGAACTCAATGGTCCACTTACGGACACAAGAATAAAATTTGGTGCCTACTCAAAAGTTGATTGTTACCATAGTAATTTTCAACTTTTAACAATATGTTTTTTATTGTTTTGTTTTGATTTTGCTACAAAGTACATTTCTGATTATCAATTGATAATTCAACTTTTCTTCAATAATCTTCTTTCATCAATAATCTTTTCAGTTGTTTTTGCCTAACTTAACCATTATGAAATTTTGTTGAAACTTGAAATTCTACTTATCATGGTCATAAAGAAACGCACGGGAGGGGAATTATGTAACTAAATACAAAGAAAATATATTTATTCTGGATTAATACTGAATATATTCTGCTTCATTATGTAGTATATTTCAAAAGAATTTGTAGCTAATTTAATCTATAAACAAAAAAAATTAAAAGTAAAACAAAGATGTTCCGACACTTCAGCTCCTATAAGTTTTGCAAAATGTAATGGTCACATCTGGATTGTGAAGAATTTGCTTATAAAGCATAAGTATCGGAACAGATTTTTGCATGGACTGTGTGAATATTGGCATGTTATCGCTACACAAATGTTTAGAATCTAACATCTTTATACTACTTTAAAGAAAGAATCTTCAGAAGTTGTTTATTTATGTTTAGTTATGTGAAAGTTTACAAAAAATAATTTTATACTAAGAATAAAAATATATTGTTTCAGTGCAACAACATGCAACACTAGTCAGCTTGAAAAAATCTCATTGGCCAAAGGTCACAATCAAAGAAGTATTCCTGAAGTGGAGGTAGCAGACAGCAAATGGGGACCTTACTGATGACTTTGTGCCACTCAGTTTCACTGCAGAAAACGAAGGATATGTCCTGCGAGAGCTACAACTGGCATTGGTGATACGCGGCTGCGTGCTTCAGTTTCAAGCTTGATGTCACAAGAGATTCCGCAAGACAAAGCTCACGGTCTTCTACGTACACAGCAGGAAACATGCGACTGACACAGGCTGGCGACACCCACCGCACACAGCGGAAAAACGATCAGTTTCATTAGCTACTTGGGCTAAGCCGCTACCGAAAGGACCTCGTAATTTATTAGGTGATTTAAAGGGCCTTTTGAAAGTGGGATGGTGTTCCAACAATGCAAGAGGCATTGAAGGGTGTCAAGACTGGATTACAGTACTCAGAGACAGTGGACAATGCAGTATCAAGTATGGAGAGCATGAACTCTGGAGAAGGAACTAGAGAAATTACTAATGAAAAATGTATGAAGTAAAATAATTCATATTTCTAAAGCCAAATAAAGACATTGAAATTTTCAATCCATGCTGTTAGTATATTCTTCCGTATCACTTTATTAATAAAAATTAATAATTGCAGAGAAATTCTATTTAATTTTGACATCTTTGGATTTAGTGAATCTCTTGATACAGTGAACCAAAAAGGTCAGTCCCCAGAAGTTCACTATAACCAGAGTCAACTTTATTTATTTAAAATAATTGGCAATTTCGTTTCATGTATAATGAATTGACACAGCTTGAAAAAAACAAATTTAATTAATGTTCTCAAAAGACCGGTTTATTGCATTTGAAGCAAGAATTTTTGCATGTCTTTTATCCTTTGACCTTCAGCTCATACTTCATCTCAAGAATTCAATTATTTCTATTTTATTCATAAGCTGATTGATACTTTTATTAAGGTTCAAAGTGGAGAGCATGAAGTGTCTTCATGGTGGAGAGCAAATATCAGATGTACAAGAGTATTTCATTACCCCAAATTAACTCTTATTTTTTATGCGAAAGCATAACACAAATAACAACACATGCTCTAGACAAATCTTAAACTAAGGAGAATACACAACATTTAATGCTTGTCACTTTTTGTTCGTGAAAACTGCAGACAACAAAAGACATGAGTTAACATCATTATATCTGAACCTGTATTTCTAGATTTAATGCATAATTTTAACTTCCTGCGTTTACTATTACTTCATAAATTAAGCTGGTGACTTTAGCACAAAGCTCCAAAGTATCTGATTATCCTTGGGAGAATGCTAGGCCCAAAATGTACTTCCCGAATCTAAAACAAGTTTTTTCCAAAACGTCTAATTTGAAAAATTCGGGATGGTCTCATATACGCAAAATTTATCTTGTTGGTTAGGATTCATGTTTTTACATTGCCTTTCCATGTCACAAAACTCGTAAATGTTAAATTGACATACCCTGCGAATTTGCTGCCAAATTCAGGCCAATCTTTTTGAACAGCCTAGTAAAGAGAGAATCTGACACAAATGGCATTGAGTCAGGAAAAACACTATGTAAAAAAAGGTTGATGATGATGATAATGATGATGATGATAATTATAATAATAATAATAATAATAATAATAATAATAATAATAATAATAATAATAATAATAATATCATCTTTCCCAAGATTCAGTCCCATGATGTGCAGATCGAAGAGGACACAAGGACTTTCGGTTTGATGCATGGCAAATGTGAATCTTTGCTGAGCAAGAGATAAAAATGAAAAAAATCCACACTGATAGAAGTAGGCATTTTACATTCAAACACAAGAAAGGATGATTAAAAAAATAATGTCTTAGCAAAATGTCCAAAACATAGAAACTTTCTACTGTTTCCTATGTTACCTGCAATGCAGAGGAACAGATGTACAAGTTCTCGGTTCACAACTCAATCAACGAACATTACACACTGAATTTCATGTACATTCTGATAAAGAACGTGACTGTTAAAAAAAATCAGAGGTCATGAACAAGAGTAGGTGAGGACGAAAACTACATACAGAAGGAAATATTATTAGGTGGTGTCAGATGAAATGCTAAAATCGCAAATTGAACACTAAAATTTCAGGGAGGGCCTAAAAAGCCAAGAGGACAATACTGAGGAGGACCAAACTGAAAGAATCAATGATGCTTCTGAAGATAAAGTGGGTAGTAGCAAAAACCACGATTGATGATGATTTTAAGGAACAAGAAAATGCTGATAGCTCACGCAATAAGTTTTAACATTCTCGTCAAGAAGTCAATCAGGCAATTTGCAATTTTATTTTGGCTATATAGTAAGAATTAGTTAAAAATGTTCAAAAATATCCAAGAGGCCTTTTTAAAGTTAGGGGATCATCTTATGCTAGGGTAAATACATTAACAACTAGAATTTTAATTGACAATTTTTCCAAATTTTCCAATTTTAAGACAAAATTTCCAAATTTAAACGCTTATAAAAATTATTTGACTTTTACAGATTAATGATTTTCCCTGGCTCTAGAGTTCACGTTGCTCAATCATTTTCCATAAAATATATGTTTTTTGTGTAGGGCCCATACACTTTTGACAACATCATGTAAGTAAAACAAAGTTATTTTTATTTTAATCTATACTGACTACTTATATTTTTATATTATATAATGTTCATACATTAGCCACCCATTTGTACATATCTCTACGATAATTTATTGAAGTCCAATATTAAATAATCGCTTTTGACCAAAACAATTACGATTGCATAAAAAAAATATTTGGAATAAGAAGTATGTAAGTTAATGCTGCATGTGTATCATAAATGGAAAATGTGAAAAGGGCTTGAGTTTATAGATGTCAATAATAACATTTCTTTTGAAATGAATCATTAAGAACTAGAATTTGTTATTAATAACCATTTGGCCAGCGGGTTGAATTTAACCACTGGTAGTTATAATATGCATTAGTATTGAATGATCACAATCAAACACTAATAAAGGTGAATTTACATAAACTAATGGACATAATGAATGAAGGAACTAGATGCATTCTGCTTGGAGACAAAGGGTGGACACTCATTTCCAGGAACCAATTTCCCCAACTATTACCAGGTTTTCAGTGGCTAATAAATTTTTTATTTCATATTTTTTAAAGAAAATATTGAAGTCCGTTTGATACTAGTTTATAAGCTATCTCATTTCACTGTGAGAAAGTACAAACTAATAATATTTTGTCAACAATTAAAAACTAGGTAAAAATTGTATTAATGTTTTTAATGAATATCAGTATTCTTCGCCGTTGAAAATTTTCCTTGATTTCTAACGATTGTTTTGTAAATTCCTTGGTTTTTCCCTGACTTTTCCAGAGCACTTCCTGATTCAGAGAAATTCCCTGATTTTTGTTTCTCTCTCCAGAAAATGGTTGCCGAAGTTGTATGATAGTTGTTTAACAAAGAAAAGAGTAACACTTAAAGCTGTAGAGAAAATAATACTGATCACCAAAGAATAGATTGTCATAGGCAAAAGTTTCACTGAAAAACAATTGTGGATAACCAGTATTACTGTTAATAAATCTTAATATATAATTAATTAGCCAGAATTTTCAACATACCAAATTTTCAAGTTATTTTACTAGCTGCAAGCAAAGCAATTAATTCTGATATTTTTTTTTTCCAGTAAGGGAAAGGAAGAACAATGTTACATACAAGTGTTGACAAGTCCAGACAATACTATATTTACCTGACTGTAAGCCAACCTTTTTTCCCCCTTGTAAAAACAGGTAAAACCCGCATGTATTAATTTGAAATATATAATTGTCTGATTAAAATTATGAGAGACAGTTGGGGAAAGCGGTGATGCCTTACTCGCAACACACACGTGGTTCCGGCCACCAAGCTCAGGACCAACCCCAGCAGCCATTCTTTTTCAGTGAACTCAGGCTGGTCTATCGCAAATGTGCACTTGGACAGATGATCCTGGAAGAATGTTCTTAGAGAAGTTGTCGCAAGGGCTTTTAAAAAGTGCTCAATCTCAAAAGCCCTTAGCGGCAGCGAAGATAACTTCCATTTCATTGACAAAAGTGAAAGTCAAGTGAGGAATCTGAATCGTCTGATGACGGAGTCTGAGTCAATGATCTCTAAAATGGATAGAAATCAGTGGTCGGAGTGTGTTAAGAATCAAATAGGTTTTCTAAGTTTAAATAAATTTCCTTTTCTTCACATTATTTCTTGGGGTCGGCTTATAATCAAGAAAATACGGTACTTATTTTCTATAGTAGTTACAATTGGTAGATGGAAGAGTAAATTTTCCACTTGATGAAGGTAATTTCAATATAAATCTTAAAGATATTTATTTTTTTATATATTGTCAAAAATGCAGTGAAGTCTGTATGTGACGTATGGGGGGAAAAATATAATCTGTGCAAGGTGTCTTAAACCCCAGAATCCCCATCTCACCCTTTCTCTACATAGTTGAATGATTATTAAAGGTTTCAATAAATCATGTCAACATTTGAAAATTAGAAAATTGATAATGAATTCAAGAAAACTGAAAAACTAGGTGCAATGAGAATTAAAACCATCGCCAAATTAAAAAAAAAAAAATTACGGTGTTTGTTAGGTTTACATTTAAAAAATAAAATATGTATGCTACGATTCTCCTCCAGGCACAGGCTGTATTTAACCCATCACCAATAGGACTCAATCCCTCATCTAGGATCTCCAGTCAGAGTCAGTTGCTATGCCGGCTCTGAGCTCAAAGCAATGATGATTATTAGGGAACAGATTTTCATGTAAATACATCGTTTTACAGGAACAAGATACCTGCCTTGGAACCATTTTTATTTTACATATTTTTAAATATTTTGGTCTACACATTTCGTACCATTTTATTTTCCATTTATATTTATTATTCAGATGAGCCCCAACTCCTCTTAAACAACACTCTGAATACTATGAACATATTTTATATTTAAATTTTACAATTATTTCTGTTGAGGTGAACTTTCTTTCAGTCTCTTCAATTCAGTTTAAGATGTGATCAGCGACATTCTGATAATTTTATAATAATTTTATTTCATTTATTTTCTATTTTTTCCTATATATTTTGGAAAATATGAATACATGTATTTTTTATTACAATAAATTTTAGTTCCTAATGATCATTATTATAGTTGCTCTTTCATTTGTAGTTGAACATGATAAACATTTTGATTTAGCTCTTAAATCCTGTATCTTCAGGATATGTTGCTTGTTTGTTCTTTCCCCGTCATCATCTTAGTTATTTGTTGATCTCGATAGCCAAGATCGTGAAGGCAGTAGTGTCATGGCAATCTCAGATTGCAGGTTCGAATCCTGCCTCAGGCATTGATGTATTTGTGATTGTCCCTTCACCTTTTATCATCATCATCTTCATCATCATCATCATCATCATCATCCAATCACGTCATTAAAGAAGGATTAATAATTCCCTGCGCGAGCAGGAGGCCCTTGCCCTTAATGGGATATGCAGTTGGCTAATAAAAAAATTATCTTAGATTTTTACAACAAAAGCTGGAATGGCATATTAGGAAGTAAGACAATGCAGGCTCACCCAGTATTTCATGTGAAGTACACACTATTGGTGATGATAAATAAAAACTGACATTTTTAAACTAAAATCTATAGAAGTCTTATTATCAAAGTCAAGTATTATTTAAAATCCACATAGGGAAGATAATAAATAAAAAACTATAAAAAAAGCATTGGTAATACGGATAAAAGTGAACATCCATATAAAGATAGTATCACTTGCACTGTTCTAAAGCAAATAAAAGGTGCAAACAGAAGTTGCAAAAGCCAAAAATAAATGCTGAGAATAACAAGATACTAGCTAATTTAAATGCAAAATTAAAATTTTTTATACCGTACAATAACATTCTCAACTTGTAACTATCAAAGAGATGCAGATTTCACACAACATGCAACAATTATTATACGAATAATACATAAGCAATAATATCAAAAATTTGAACAGATCAACCTCTTCCTACCCAAATGTTCTACCGTTAAGATATTCTACGTATTTTATCCCCAGTTCATTGTGCAAACAACAAACATGTAGCTCATGAGAAAAATTAAATCCAATTTGAATCAGTAATATTTAGCTAGTTTTGATAATTAAGAACCCAAAATGTTGCTGTGAAAAATAAGTGGAAATGTAACCAATTATTATTTATAGACACAGAAACAAGTTAGACCTCCAATACAGAAATCAATTTAAATTCATGCCATTTTTAATATAAGGCATAAAAATATGCAATAAATTAGAACAAATAAGCTAAAACTTCATTTAATTTGAGAGCATGAGCAGATAAAAAGAGAAATGTGTTACTTTTGATAAAACCAGAAGTTTGCTTTACAAGTCTTTAGAATGGGTTATATGCACATTATATTACTGTTAAAAATTAATTTTATTTCTATTATTCCAAACATTAACAAAGAAAAGAACCATTATCAATAGACAAAGTTGGCACATGTATAATTAAATTTTAGTAGCAGAGAAGCAATATATATAAATATATATAGAATAAGACTTAAAAACATAGTAATAATTTTATAACGTAACTTTTTCACCACTGATAATCTTACCAAAGGAGTAGTGACTGTACAAGAGTTCAGGTGGATGCTTGTCATCCAAATCTGCACTTGATATTCCCAGTGGATCCAACTTGGCAATGTGGTGACCCCGAATCTATTAACATGACACTATTAGAACAAAAACCAGAACATGTGAAATATAAAAGATGAATCTTCTTTTGTTAACCTTTTTAACAAAGAAAACAATTTCACAAAAACACAAAACGATCAATATTTAGTGCAACTTTAAATCATACTCACAAATCAAATATTAAAAAGCATATACTAACAAAATTAAGTTATTTTTCTATGTATTTCTAAGTTAGTGTTCTAAAACTTTACACAATACAAAGGCAAAACAGTATTTTTATAGCATGCACACATGGTGTTAAAAACAAGTGTTCCTCAATCAAGATTATTTAATAGCTCAGTAAATATTTGCAACTTCTAATTGTCACTATGTATACATTATCTCTTGCCATTTACTATTTATTCAAAAAAACATATATGTTTTGAGTTTTGTAATACAGTGAAACTTCTCTTCAATGGACAGCAATGAGAAATGAGAATTTGTCTCCTGACAAAAATTCTGAGAAAAGAAACACTCATCAATGAGAAATTAATATCTATGGTGACAATTAAATAATTTTTTTGTGCACAAGATACACTCTCAAAGTTAAGGTAGAGTGAGACACTTTTCGAAAGGGAAAAGAAAAAGTAAAACAGAAGACCAACCAGTCAGACCTCTTCCCACCCACTGATCTCATCAGAAATTAAAGCGGTGCTTTAAAATTCTTGAAAATGAATGAAGTGTGATGGCAATACCTGCGCAAAATTTTGAGATTTGGAAATAAAATTTAAGAATACAATTGTGGTAATTTGTAGAGGAGAAATTCATAGAAGGGGCATTAGCTCACCTGCAGAGTATTTCAGGGAAACCTAATTTATTGCTAATCTAAATAAATTGATGGTTATTGCCTATCCTCATCCATTAGAAAGAACATCTGCTAGACAAACATTACAGAAACTTTAAAATCTGTACAAACCAGTTAGCGAAAGTGAAAATGTCCACTTCAGGGACATGTCAGTTAGAAGTTTCACTGTACTTATTTATCTGCTTTGACAAATCCGGTCGGTAAACATTATCAAACATTTGTAGGTCAAAGAAACTAATTTCCAAGAACACCCTAGATAATGAGAAACACTGATTTTATAACGCATTCAAACTTTTCAGGAAGATCAATGTAAAGTGATGTTATTGAAGTACCACCTACTGAAAAATCTATTCTTGTTAGAAAAAAACAAAATGGATTTTAAAGATCGCACATGGAAAACAAGTTCATAATCTTGAACAACATCATCACACTCTTTAGAATCATAAGAATTACTCACATACATTCATTTAGGCATTCAAACACAAAAATGTTTACACCCACTGTAAAAACTTGCATACCTAAACATAACATCTCTAGACCAGAATATAGAAAGTATTTATAACGAATATATCAATAGTACTATTACATTTTACTATTCCATCATAAATTGACACAATTCCCTAATTTAGGTTTTTGCTTGTTTGTTGTGGTTTTTTTGAATGGAGAAGCAGTAGCAAATAAAGAATATGCACACACGAACGCACACCACTAATACAGCTTTTCTGAATACTGTAAAATAAATTACTACTGTATAGTATTGATGCTCTGTAGTATTACTGAAAAGAGGGACATTATTATCAGTTTTTGAAATTTCATAACAATCAAGACATAGTATATACAGAATTAAAAATTGTTATTCTTGAATTGAACTGAATCAAATTAAAAAAACCAATCTTGAACAGTGTTACCAATTTATATAAAGTTTTCATAGATAGTTTTGTCTGTCACTTTCAACATATCTCACACTACATCAATGCAAACAAAAATTACAGAAGAATAATGCAGATGATTTACACCTCAATTCAAAAGCTGATAAATTTATCACAAAACATTATACATTACCAAAACTGAAATGACTATCATTTTCATACAATTCCTCCTTTAGTTAAGAAAGTTACCCTTCATAAACTTATGTCTGTCAATACATTGAAGAAATAGATATTCTACCATGAATATTAATTAGTGAACTTTTCACTTATCTTCCATATTTGATTCACATTCATTGCAGACAAACAGAGCTCTAATTATAGAAAACATTATTGGTAATGGATAATACTACATTTTGTAGTAAGTAGAGGCCTCAAAAATTCATGATCATCGCTGTTGAAAGTGCAAACATAATGAAAATTAAAAATGTAATGAATACTTATATCAAGTATTCATTATCACTACAGTTACACAAGTTATACAAATTATTTTACCTAAACAAATTAATATGAAACATTGACCAAAATAAGTTAATATATTTTTATATTAATATGTGACAAATTTAATTTTCCAGAGCCTTTCTTCAAATAATATATAATTATCAAATCTTTCCTATTCACATTCATGCAATACTTAATAGAATATATACTACTATAATACTATGCTACTCTGCATTTGTACAGAAAATAGTTTATCAAAGGGGTAAAATCACAAGCCTATTGCACTATGATTACAAGCAGTGAATAGCAAAGTAAGACACAGAAAATAAATATATAATATGTGAAGCATATCAACAGAAAATGAAAGAATCTAGGTTCACAATTTTTTCAATAAAGCAAGTAAGAATAAACTATAACATTTAACATTCTTATTGGCACCACGTGCCTATATCTGAAATAATAAGTATATCTCTCAATTATCCACCTTCAATTCAATGTAAAAATTCATACAATCAATAAGAGGTTATGTACAAAAACCAGAAGAAAAATAATTCAAAAAAAATATGGCGAATGTCTGATACAGAGCATGCAAATTAGCTACTAAATTTCATGAACACAATAATTAGCAAAGTAATATAAGATTACAAAAAGAAAACCTAAGTGTGGCTGGCCACATTTCATTAAGAGTTTCAAACTTCACATTATTTATTCTAAAAGCCACTTCAAAATCCTTACATTTATCTACAAATACTGATGTGAGAAAATAGAATTCTTTTCTTGCCTTCACTGATAATTAAATAGCCAATATTAACTACAATTTAAATGCCCAGTAACAAGCACTTTCCTTTACTTATTTCTTATACATGGTTCAAGGCACTAATACAGAGCATTTGCAAGACCAAATTCATCTTTCAGCTACAAATTTCAATATCTAGCTATAAATTACTAGTTTTATAGTGAATTTGCATTTCAATGTTTGTCTCTATTGTATTTACTACATAACTTTATTGAATTTCACCTAATATTCTAATGCATCACCCCATATATAATGTATGTACCTATCATCCAACAGTAATTCCACAATAATAAAATTTATGATTTATAAGCACATCACATTGCAAATGGGGAGCCATTATTAATCACAGAATTAATTTAATTTAGTTTATGCATTTAATTTGTTAAATTTCCAATCCAATAAAAAATCAATTAAATTTCCAATCCACGAAAAATCCCTGACTAAAATAAACTAGGAAATTAAGTTAACTCCTTGTATAAGCTATTTAAATAGTTTGTTTCGAGAAATTGCAATCAAAACCCCCTTACCCAACATGTACTTCCGCACCACTATTTCATGAGGCTTCCCCTTGCGATCTGAGAATGTGCTGTGTAGATCTGCATACATAATGCCCAAAGGATCCAATTCAGACACCAAGTGGCCTCGAGCCTGAAGCACATTGAAGCATTACACAACTCAAGACTTAAAGCACTATATTCACTACTAATTCTTATGACATGCTGAAAAAGGGAAACAAAAAGATGGAAAGAACTACTGTTCAACACAACCTCATACAATAATCATAAATTAATCACTAGCATTCTACTTCTAAATTTGATAATCAAAATTCTTTGCACATGTCTAAACATCAAATACTTTAAGAAAGGTTGCATTTAATATCCAGACACATGAGTTTCCCTTATGTTATGACTTCTTAGTAGGACCTGAAGAAAACTCTGCACAAAACAAAAACATTTGTAATTATTTAAAAAAAAAAGGATAGTAATGATAATTCACTCATTACTCTTAAACAACTGCAATATTAAAAAAAAAAGAAGAAGAAATCATGCAAAATCAAACAACCATATCTCTATATTTACTACACTTGAATGTCCTCAAATACAATACAGATATAAAAACTTTCTACAAGAATTTGAATGTTTTATCACTATTAATCATATTCACTTTTGTAGGAGGAATACATTCTTCTCAATCAAAAAATTAATAGTAATATTAATAAGCTAAAGAATTAACAGATGTATGCACCATATTGAAGTATTAACAAATGCAAGTACAATATATAAATATTAACAGATGTGAGTACAATATTGAAGTATATTTTATAGCAAGAGTAACAATATTGAGAATATTATCCTAAAGAATATGATGCATAATTCACAGCACAATAACAATTTTTGTTAGCTCTATCTTATTTAATTTGTACGTATGCACATGGTTCCTAAGGTTATTTTTAATATTTATAACTTGGAAATAATTTTTATATTCAAAAGAAAAGAAACACACAAGCGTTCTCCGTAAAATAGGAGAGCCATTGATGTAAGAAAGACATTAATTTTAATCCCAGTGATACATAAGTAGTAAAAAAATCACTAACCTTCCTCTTATTTTGTTTCACAGTACATTGGTAAACATTCAACCTGTTTGACTGTATTAATCTCAAAGAATCAATTTTTTTCATATTTCCTCATTTTATACCTAAGACATTAATATATTTTAGCTGTTATTACTAAAATACACATGTTTATGACCTTGGTTGTAAACATCATCACAATGAAGGTATTTTTCTATTTTTATGTTATTTTTAAATAAATTAATATTAGAAAATAGTTATAAAAATATTACACATTACCAATAAAAACAAAGAACAAACAGAAAAATATAATGAACTGGATAATTTTCAACATTTCAACATGGCTTTTATTTCTGCATTCTAAGATGCACATCAGTTTTCTACGTGACAATGCAGTGAATACATAGGCACTTCTTTGCATCAGTTCCTTCAGTTGCTTCTTCTGCTCTTCATTTCCACCTTTGTTATCAGAATAATTGAAGTTCCCCGCCCTCTTTATTTTCAGAAGTTTTAATTTTAGCTTTAATCAAGAAGTGGAAATTACCTCCTGATTCTTGGAAGAACAGGGAAGGCTGGACAAGAAGATTAGGCACCGGAAGACCGAAGTAGCGGTTAAGAAAACAGCAAGAAGAAGAAGAAACAGTTTTTACTTTAAAAAATTTTCTAATCTAGTTCTTGGTCCAAATATATTCACCAACATTCTACATTACCGTACCACTTTGCTGGACAATATTACACTTCTAAGGAGGTAGGAATAACATACCTTGCAAACTTCATTCTAGAAAAACATAGGCCTATTTCTTTAGTTACTAGGAGCAACCAAGATTTAGAGGATTCTAAAACTCTACGGTTTTCTATAATAGTCAACACTGAGTTAAAACTGTAAAAATGCGTTACTTATAAGAGAGAATAACCACACAGTTATCAATTTTTATTTATTTATTAATTTGTATAAAAAATTAATTATAAACAATACAATAAAAGTGAAAACCTAATTCTGCAATTATTGGACAAATGTTATCCAATGTATTTAGAAGACAAGGTTCTCCATTACTATATAAAAAATTTTAATATCTACCATCTGATCCACCACATGTGCTCAGATAACATTACATTCTATCCCGCAATCACAGAAGCATTCCTCCAGCATCCTTATTAGAAGACATTAAATTAGATGGCAATTTCCTTAGAAAAATTTAGTTGTTTTTAAGAAAATGGTGCTTAAACCCTACTGTAAATTCAAAATTTGAATATCTTTTTCACAGAAAATTTGAGTTTTCGAAAAACTTCCTTAGAAGTCGTTGGAAGCACATTAGCTCACAAATACAATAGTGTTTACAAATTGCTGGAAATGTGCATATTAACAGCGTGAGATATCTTTCAAAAACTTACATTTCTGTAATTTTTGAAAAAACAACAACAAAATACCCCAAACATTGTCATATTAAAGAGAGATGCAATTACCAC
The DNA here is from genome assembly GCA_017312745.1 of Gryllus bimaculatus. Taxonomy (NCBI): domain Eukaryota; kingdom Metazoa; phylum Arthropoda; class Insecta; order Orthoptera; family Gryllidae; genus Gryllus; species Gryllus bimaculatus. Next base: position 2,494,902 of record BOPP01000129.1, read on the forward strand.
TATCCGTTCCAAAAGTCTGAAAAAAATATTTGGAGTCGTTTTAGAAAAAATGGTGTTTAAGTGTTTCTAAAAATGGGGAATTTTGAGATAATTTTCACACAAAACAGTTGAGTTTTCAAGAAACTTTATATGTCATTATTTAAAGCACATATACTCATAAATATAATAATGTGACCAATTGCCACTAATGCAAATATTAACAATGTGAGAGAGATGTCAAAAAAATACATTTTGGTAATTTTTTAATAACAGAAGAATAGAGCAAATAGATTTTTATGTCATCTTATAGAGCACATTTAGCACTACCTATACCAAAAGTTTACAGAAAAAATTTGGAGCGGTTTTTGAGAAAATCTTGTTTTTATAATTATTTTTATTAACACATTGCTCACAATAATGCACGAAATTTATTAAAATTTTCAAAAAATAACCTTAATAAAAGAACTAATTATGGACAACACACTTCTTTTGAAGGAAAAATGTCTATCTGCAATTTGCAAGTTGTAGGAAGATGCTGGAAAAAATTCCTATTTTTGAAAATTTCAAAAATTCAGAGATAACTGTCAAAATAGGAACTATTTCACCTTTATGAGCATATTTCATTCTAGTCATCAAGAAATTTAGAGCCATTTTTTAGAAAGATTTGAAAATGGCCAGGGGGCTTCAAGTACAGTACACCAAAATTTTAAAGAATTTTCTTCAAAACTCAAAGCTTCGACTTGATCCAGATGGACAGAGATTTCTTCAATTTGGAAAAAATTCTACGCATGATTTGGGTGTTAGTGGAAGTGCTTTGGGTGCTAGTGCTAGATGGAAAACTTTTTCAGTATCAGGTGACCACAAAATGTGAATTTCCTTTCAAATCTTGAAATTGAAAAAAGAAACATTTCATTCTAATTTTTTAAAAAAATATAACTTTAATACACTTATACTCCTCTGAAAGTCACAAATTCTCATTATACAGTATTCTCTAAGTTTTTTAAGTAACCACACTGTTAAAAAAATAGGCAATTTTAACTTTAGGAAATCACTCACAAAATTGATATGTCTCCTCAGCAACAAGTAAAGCACCAACATATTACGTAATTATTCTAGACTGTACCTGATAGGATCGAATGATGGCTTGCACTGCCAAATGGTCATCAATGACTTTTTCATTTACTTGGCCACCCAGTGCAGGTGCTCCAGCAGCACCCAATAATGGAGCAAGGCTGGTAATGGGTAACTGGTTTCTACCTGGCTCAGCAAGTGAAGGAGGAGCTTGATAGGCCTGGCCTGGAGCAGCACCAGCACTGCTATTTCGAAAAAAGGAATCCCAAGACTGCAAAAGTATAAGGTTGTTTACAATATAAAAGAAACCAAAAAAAATGCACTAATTTAGCATATACAGATGCGCAAAATAAGTAATGAAGTACAATTAAATCCTACATGAGACCACACAAAAATTAACTTTCTTCACTGGGAATTTACTTCAAAGGCACAACAAATTAAGGTATCAGACATGAAACATTAAAAACCTTATAAATAAAATAACAGGATAATGTTCATAAAAAAAATTGAAAAATAGATTAAACCCTGGTTAAAGTAAATGTAAAATTTAAGAAAATAACTCCAAGAACAAGGTATTTTATAAACAAAATGTTTTCTTAATGACATCAATAATTATATTTATTATTTCAAACATGCCTCTATGTCAAACTGAAAACACTAAAATGTGGTTCCGTTCCTGCTTAAGATGAGACAGAATAACTGAAGTGTTGCTTTACTATAATACCAACTTATGGAGATAAAATTAATTCAAGACTGAAAACTTACTAGAAGTCAGTTGTAACCTATTGCCTAGAAAGATATTAAATAAGAAAACTTGAAAACATCGAAACAACGACCTTTGGAAGCTTCTTTCATACAATGTTCATATGATCATATGAACCCGAAGATTCAACTTCACATTTTGCCAAACAATATTACTAAAAAATCAAAAATGAACTAGCCTTTCTTAAAATTTAGACCTTACCACATGAACACTTTTAGGATCTGCCAACCAGGCATTATACATTTCTTCCACATATGCTGATGAACTGCCATTTAGAAAGGGTTCGGTGGCTACTGATGAACTGTAATGTCTTATATCTGTTCCAGTTATTGAACACAAAATGTGATCTGATTTTAAAATCCATGATGCAAATCTATCTGGTGCTGCACGAGGAATTAGAGACGCTAATGGTACTAAATTTGTCAGAACTGTCCTTGCTCGGTACATGTCTGCACGTCTAGAAAATGAGAAAGTTATTATCACAAACTGTAAAAAAAAAAAAGAAACATCTTTAATACACCATATATTAGGCAATAATACAACATTCTTTTTAAATTACAGTTATTTTAACTGTCCACAAAAGTTTCGACTCGCTACGCACTACCTGTGGACGATTTCAGGTATGTCTTATTACATGACATGCAACAACGTACATCATAAACGCATTAATTAACTATTAGAAGCACATCACTTATAAAGCACAAAATACAAATTCAAGATACTTTATATATCAATATCGGTAAAAATATAAGTCTTAATAAACGTTCTTGCAGGTGAGATCGATATATTTGGACCACCTCTTGCGTAACCTCGGTAATTTTCTGGCTATTCCCGAACTGGCAGAAGATACACCACGAAATATCTTATAAAATTATTCATCTCACAAACACACTAGTTTCTTCTACAAGTTCAAGGACTCTAAAAACTCGTCGTGTCGTTGGAATATTACCTACCGAAAAATCACTTCAACCGCACTAACCCACCCCCACAACTACATTCACTGAAAGGAAGTCCCAGTCCTTCTAGATCCCTCGCATATACTTGCCCCCGCCCACACTGACACATACATATACACACACACACACACACAAGTGGCGCGCCTGCGTTTTCTCCTGCAGAATGCGTCAATGGAATTAGAAACTCCATGAACTACGAGTTTATATTGTTACAATGCTAATAGATGGCACCATATGCTATTACTAAAAATATGGTATATTTCTTTATCTTAATGAATTGTCACCAACTTCGCCAGATCGTTTAACGAAAGAAAAAAACGAGTGTCAGGAAGAAGGGTTGTTTACGTAGTTCGTATGACAATTGAAAATTCTGCGTTGCTTCGGCTCGAGGATATTTTTTATTAATCGCGTAGGCCAAAGGCCGGAGACTCGTTACCTACTAACTTACGCGCGTAAGCAAATAATCAAAATGTGAAGATAACAGTGTTCGGTAAATAAAAATATTTGGCATGAAATGGGTTGGATATTATGTATTTCACAGACTCAAGAATGTTTTATGTACTCGTATGCCAAAGGCCGAAGTTTAGTTACCCAACTTCGAAACCCAGCCTCAAAATGTTTGGTTAAAAGTTTGCAACAAAAATGTACTTTGGCATAAAATACGTTGGAAATTTTCCTTGGGAGAGACTCAAGGACGTATTATATTAATCGCGAAGGCCGGAGGCCAGAGCGTTCCCGTAAAACACGCGTTGCGTCACTGCGTGTTCAAATTTTGAGGTTTTAAATACGACTATTCCAATTGTGTCCCGTTGTACCTATGGTGTAAGTCTTCCTGAACACTGCAAGAATTTATACGACACCGTGCCCTGTTTCCTACGCTGTGCCGCACCACGGCCATCCTTTACTGTAGAACGTCCAAGCATTTGATTGAGTACAGCGCTTATGGAGGACAGCGTTGGCACTTCTCACACAGCGCTTATGCACAACTATCGCCTTGCTGGTTACTCAAATTGGCATGGAATTTTACCAGCGTGTTCAACACCTTTCGAAATCCATAAAGGAAATTTCAATGTAATATGAAGTTTCCTTACAAGTGGTGTTTTCCGACAATTATTGTTCAGATTTTTCATCACATGCTGCCTGTCGAAGCGCGGAAATCTCCGCGCACCGCCTGTCCTCACGAGGTCGAACTCGTGCATGAATAATCCAAATACAACTAATTATTTAAGTATACAAGTTGCAAAACATTTTTAACAATTTTTATATGGACTTCCTTAATTTAATATAATAAAGTATGCTTTACAATGTAATATTTTTTACGGTTTCCTACATTGAATGGCCGAATTTTAATGTAATTTTGAATTACTTTAAAATAAAGTTTAATAATAGTTTCAGTAAAATAATTGTTATCAAGTAATAAAATTTTCACTTAGCAACATTTCTTTAATTATGTAACGATGAGACTATTCCTTCACATATTTCACTTCCGTTGTCTTCTTCAGATAAAACTGAGGGTCAGATGGCGAAGACAACGATGTTGGTATATAAATTACAAATCCTTCTACATCATTTTGGAATTAATCAGCTTTCCACCTATCATTTTCAATTTTCACTATGTGTGAAATATAGTTTTGCCAATTTTCCTGTGTTACCTGTTTGAAACCTTCGCGTATAAGGAGTTCCATGTCATTGATCTTAAAGTAGTATTCCTTATTGTCACGTAATGTTTCCTCTGTGCCCAGACATTTCAATGTGCTTAAGTTCACAGAGGTACGGAGTAACCCTCATACTTCACATCCACTTTCCTTTGCAATTTCATCAAATATAAATTTTTCGTATTTTGGTTTCTCATTTTGGACAATGGATAGTAAATCTCGCTTAAATAGGCCCTCTTCATGGGCAATGTTTTTCTTCTGTAGCCATATCTAGGTACTCTTTCCCCCACTTGCTCGTTGGCAAAGCCTTGCATTTTCTGGAATGATACGGAGCGTTCTCTATGACTATTAAGGGGCCCTTTGGTACATTAATTAGCAATATCTGCCCAAACCATTGTTCGTAAAGTTACCAATTCTATTCCAACTAAAAATCCCTCAGTGCTTCCAGTATGTTACAAGGCGAAACGAGGACCCCTGGACGTCGGTGACATGAGACCAACACCCAAGCCTGCAAGAAAAGCTGGGCGAGGTGTTTTAGTTTCAGTATCTAGTCAAGCCTTTTGAATACTGTGCCCATCATTAACCCACGACTCGTCAGTATAAATAATACTTTTGCCTTCTTTCTGAAATTTGTCTTCGCCCCTTTCCAGTAACATTGCCATATTTCCTCTTTGGTAAATAAAACCGAAATCCTTCAAGATATTATGCAAAGTGGATCTTGATATGTTAGGCAAATTTGTATTAGCATTGCTTACATCCAAAATTGACTTGAATGTTAGGGTGTATTTAAAAAAAATCGTAAACTAAAACCGAATCCCAGATTTTACGTATTGATTGTTTATCTGGCATTTTCATTTGGCTTGCTTTGAGTTCTCTTTTTACCTGGTATCATCAAAATGTCTTAGGCAGATTCCTTTCAGAGCTTGTAAATGGTTCTTTCAAAATAATCTGTTGCAATAGACATTTCTTTGATAGCAGTTGAAACGTTATATTGTTTGCTAAAATAATCAAAAACATTGATAATGATTCAGCGTTCCTTGCTTCGCAAAGTTTCTCCACGACACCTTTTCTTGGGAGAAACACTAGACATTCTTGCAAGTAACAGAATATAAAATTAATGAAAAATGAAGGTGGTAAACACTTCAAATTCAAGACACTAAAACTAGACTCTAGACCCATGCATGCACAGCAATCTAATGCACTTGCAACTCTTGCATATACTGTTCAATATTGAGGATGTTTGGCGCGCTCGCTTCCAACACCGGATGTCGCGCGGAGGAGCGACAGTATAGCTCTCTTCCCGCGGACGAGTGAGATCGATATCTAGACATCGATATCTCAGAATTTCGTCAGTAGTCATGAGAGCCAAGGTCACAGACGACAAATTTATATTAATTAGCGAGACTGGAGTACGACAAGGAGACTCCACAGTTTTTCAGATCTTTATTTACCACTTAATAATAATAATAATAATAATAATAATAATAATAATAATAATAATAACAACAACAACAATATATTTGTCACATAAATACAGCATAAGCCAATATGTCAATTTTTTAGATACATTTATTGTATTTCATTGTTTGTAATGGGTGAAATTAAAAAATAAACACTCTTTCTTTTCCCCATCCCCAGTTTAGAATCGTTGAGACGTATTAAAGATCACTGAACGACATGAGATGTTCGTTCCGAACGTACTGAATATTGTTTTTATCGTCGTCTAACTCAAGGACTATGATTCATACAGAAACGGGGGTTTCTCATATCAATATTTGGACTTCCGTGTCATTTTATCCGCTGGATGTTTGTGCTTTTCTTCAATAATAAAAGAGTTTCTCGCATGGTGAAAAATATAGGGCGTCAAAATGTCGAAGTAAACACTTGGCGAGGGAAGACCACTGCCATCTGCCATGATATCATTTTTAGATATGTTTTTCATGAACAAATTTCATTAAGAAAAATGTTTATTTTCATAATTTTAGTTGTAGGGAGCCGCGAAAAAATATTCTTTTTTTTTTCAATTTTTGAAAAATCAGTGTTTTTAACGATCATGGTATTTGTGCCATTCTCTTAAATGTTCTTCACACTACCCAATAACAAAGTAAAATCAAAAACGTTGGAGTCAATATTTGGAAAATTTTGAAAATGTTCCAGGAGTTCATGAAAAGTACCCCCCCCCCACACCAAAAAATTAAAATATCGGTTTAAAATGAAAGGAGTCGCGACATCAGACAGGTCGATTGGAGAATATCAATTTGGGAGAAAATCGGCTGAACGGTTAGCCGCTAGCGTTGTTCACGGCCAGCCGGAGAGTTAGGCGTTTTTGCTGTCAATCAATTTTTCGGTAGGAAGGACTCACAAAACATGGATTCTGGTTACACCGCGTGTTACAGGATTTTTTCTAAATTTAACAGCTGGATTTATCGACTTCTTCGGTGCTGGGGTCCTGTAATAAGAGTTTTTCTGCAGAAAATTCGTCTTTTTTCGCACGCATTACATAGCGAGAAAATATAAAAAATATATATATCTGATAGTCTAAATTATTTTTTTCATATGTTTTCAATCAGATAAAATAGTGTTAAAATGAAGAACAAATTAAAATTAAAAAATGTTTTTGCCTGAAGAGGGGTGTGGGTGGGGGATGGGGCTAAGAAAATTTTTCAAAAATATGTTTATATTCGAAACTACTTACAGTGTAACAACTCATATGTCATTTGGTTTAGGGGAACATTTTATCATCTTATACAGAGAGAACCTTTACTACCCCCCCCCCAATAAAAGATCCAAAATCCCGCCTCTGAATCGCACTTTGTTGGGATTGAAAAGGAAGGGAGATAGGTATCAATTCGTTTTGCCCTTTCACCCGGTTTTCCACCAGCCCATAGTGCTGCTACAGTGTGGGATGAAAATTTTCTATGACATTTGTAAAATGTAAAAACCTAAAATGGCGTCCTACGCCGTGATTCAAGAAGTTTGATAGGAGTTTTACATGAGATGGCTGAATTATTAGTTGTGTTCAAGTTTTAATATAATAATTATTAAAGTTTACTTAATTGTTACAAATAGTACAAGAAAGTACGTTGCGGCGCTAGTCTACTTCCTCCCGTAAATAAATGTTCTGGGCCCTCTCAGTTAGCGTTATATACCTCTACAAAAAAGGAATCGCAAAAATTGTTTGACTAAAATATAGGTTACTTAAACATTTGAATATCATGAAACAAATGTTTTCTAATCTCTGCACTTGAATATGAAATGATTACGGTTCGGGGTCAAGGTGCGTAATTTGCATTGATAGAGAATTATCGACGGCCTTTGCTTGGGTTATCGTTCATTGGACCCTCATTAAAACTTGAGTCATTGCAGGAACCCTGTTCCCAGAGTCCAATTTCAATTCTGGGCTAGGGTGCTGGTGCCCAGAACAGGAGACGAGGGATGCAGCTAGGGAAACATGCCCCTGGCCTCGAGGTTAATTGGAAAACTTAATTTCTTTTCTTTCAAAATACATTTAAAAAATGTATTCACTCTTAGTTCAAATTAACCGCTATAATTTATGCTACTTGGAGAAATAAATTTTGTTTATGTATTGAGAAACTTTTGTTGCGAATTAGAGGGCCTCGTGAATCAACTGCCTCACGCCTCTTATTGCACTTGGGCATCCCTGGGGCCGGGCAGTTGCATACCATTGGTCTATTTATTGTTTCCAAATGTTTGTATTACGAATGCAATGGGAAGGCCAACAATTATCTAAACAATTATCGACAAAGATTCAGATGGTATTCATATTATCTTGCTCATCGATAATGTTAAGGCACGTGCTGAATCTAAATTTAACCACTTTCTCCGATGTGTTCGTAAGATTAATTTACGATTGTAGATGAAAGAGCTTGCGTCAAACACCGAAGTAAGAAGATACGAATGTAAAAATGTACAAAACAATTATAAATGTTTTGTTATCTCTAAAATATTAATATTTATTCGCCGAAATTGATCGATGATATTGGACCAAAAATCATCCTATGATCATGATATGGGGTAGTCATAATTGAATTTCACACAAAATAGAAGAGAAAAGGAATTGCAGAGTTCTGTACTTAAACAGGAACTTCTGTACTTTAATAGAAGAGATAACAATGGCGATATTACATTCTGCGACAAAAAGCAAGCATAAATAATTTTTCCTTTACTACTTTCACGCATCCATTTATGGTTTTTGTACTATTGACACTTCTTTTAATTCTTCGTAACGGTGATATTTTGGGAGATGTGTCATTTAAATCTTGAAATATAAATTCTTATTATGTTTAAAAAGAAAAACTTCGACAAACTAGAAATTAAATCAATGGATTTTGTTTTACTTGAACCATGTTTTTCCATTTGTATTATTGACAATTGTTTGTCGGAAAACATTTGCTGTTTATATTTTTTTTATTTTTCCGCGTGTAGGGGTTCCTTGATACGGGAAAAAGTGTTTTTCAAAATGTCCATCCGTCTTGTACGGTGTATGTGAACAACACTAGCGCCTAAATCATGCAAACATTTTTTGCGAAATTGAAGAAACCCCTGACGAAGCTCTGCGATTTTGAACACATTTCAGAGTTCTTTACATGTAGCCTTTGAGAAATTCTCCAAAATAGCTCCAAATTTTTTCTTTAAATTTCTTATAAGAATAGAGTAAAACACCTTTATAAAAGTGTCATACGTCCTATTTTCACTGATAACCGATTTGTTGATTGTCAAGATAAATTTTTCTGTATAATTACTTTCTTGTACACATACGTATTGTAATCTCTGGTGATTACCATCTCCAGGTGAACCCACTCACCTGCTTCCCCACCGTCGGCTTCCGTTCAGCTTTTTCCGGCTACTCCTACATGAAGCGGAGACTTGAGTGTGTCATTCGGGCTTGTGCATGCATAAGACATCGAGCGAGGCGCCAGGATTTTAAACGACTTTTAAAATTTAGGGGTTGTTTACATGACATTTCCAAAATGTTTCTTTAAATTTCTTGTAAGAATAGAGTACAATATATAAAGCTGGAAAAAGTCAGATTTTCACGGTAAACTCTTAATTTTCGAAAATTGCAAAATTTTGAATTTTTTGCGGCGTCTTCCTACAACTACAAAATTGAAGATAGAGATTTTTTCTTTCAAATAAAATTTGTTTTTGTGCAATATAAAAAAAAACCTTTTCAAACTTTTTTCTTTAAACTTTTGGTAGGGCCAGTGCTAATTTCACTAGATAAGATGACGTAAACGCCATGTAGGCCTATTTTTTTTTCAAAAATTACAAAAATGTAATTTTGTTACTTGTCACGTCATTAATATTTACATTACCGGTAATTTCTTCACATTAATGTATTTACGAGCATATGTTTAAAAAATATCAGATAAAATTTCTGGAAAACTCAAGTTTTCTGTAAAAAGGAGCTCAAAATTTCGCATTTTTAGAAACATTCAAATGCCGTTTTCACTAAAATGGCTCCAATTTTTTACCTGAAAATTTTCAAGCGGATAGTGCTAATTGTACTGATTAAGATTAAACATAATTAATTATTGTTTTCATTTGTTTTTTAAAAATACAGAAATGTAATTTTTTTTAAATATCTCCGACGCCTTTAATATGCACATTTCAGCAATTTGTAAACACTACTGCATTTGTGACTAAAAGTGTTCCAAATGATTTCAAATGGAGATTTTCGAAAACTCAATTCTTTTCAGTGAAAAAGAGGGTAAAATTTCGTATTTGCATTAGCGCTTAAACGCCATTTTCTTAAAAACGACTCAAAATTTTTCGAAGAAAATTGCCATATAGGACGATATTCTCTCATATTCTTAAAAATAATATTTCCATAGAAAACCGCAAAATTTAGGGGAAAAAAAGTTTTTGGCGGCAATAGATGGCAGAGCTGAAAAGAGTATATGGCAAGTACGAATAGCTGACAAAAAGAAAATAGAAAACTAATATGGGAAAATGTGCCATTCTGTAGCACCGCTAGTTTTGTTTATGGTTTACTAATTCATTGCCGTGTGTTTATGAACAGAAAAAACACGTAACGGTATTGTTAATACCCTAACGAGCATTTTTATTATTTATACTCGATGGCCGTTTGAATACATTATGGTCCTCTCTAATACCACCACAAAAGAAATTTTTATGAATTCGATTTAAGTTAGATATAAGCAGGTACAATAATTAAATGACTTGACTTTCAAATAAGTGAAATAACTCGTCATAACCCACATTTTACTTAATTGAAATGAAAATTGCAAAGTTCCCGTTAATTTATAATTACCATCAGTCATACTCATATTTTACTTTCTCTCAATTATTAACGTAAGAAGAGAAAGTATTGTAATCGTCGCTGGAAAATGGTGAATTTTCAACACAAAAACTCTTATTGTCGGCTCCTGGTAACGAAAAAGTGGATAAATCCAGCTGCTGAATATAGAAAAAATTCCTCTAACATGTGACGTAGCCAGAATTCATGTTTTGAGGGCCAATACCGAAAAATGGATTGACGGCAAAACTCATCTGTGCACAACGCTAGCGATCCGTTCAGCCAATTTTCTCGAAAATTGATGTTCCCCAGTTCTTGCTGTAGTCGCGGACCCTTGAATTTGAAACCGAAATTCTAATTTTGGGGGCATTTACTTGAAGCATCTGGGACATTAAAACAGACACCAATTTCTTTGATTACATTTTGTTGTTGAATATTGCTAAGTACGTTTAAAGTAATGAAGCACGCCTTATTTTCGTTGTCACCTCTGATTTTTCGAAAATTGTGAAACTTCAAAATTGGAGATAGATTTTTTCCCCGAACAAGTCTGTTGTAGAAACTTAGCTATTCAAAATAGGTCACATATAATTTTTTGAAGAACGGGTGGTTTTCGCGATTTTTTCGATCGCAATTACAAAAAAAACAACTTAAAAACCGCTCAAATTTTCTTTCTTAGAGACAATACAAATATGGAGCTAGTCCCATTTCTTGTTTTTTAAAATAAACACATTGTAAACTACAAAATTAAAGATATATTTTTGCCTCAGTGTGTTGTACAAAATTGGCTCTTCAAAAAAGTTCAATTTTTTGAAAGAACTAGTGGTTTTTGCGTTTGAAATTTACAAAAGTCTCAAAATGAACTCTTATTTTTTTCTTTCAATATTCTCCAAATATGTAACAAGGAACTGTAAAAAATATAGCGCTAGTCGTATTTTCGGGTATTCCTTGATGATTTCAAAAATTGCAAAAAAATATACAAAACTACAAAATTGAAGATAGAGATTTTTGCTTCAGACAGTCTCTTGTACAAAACTAGCTTTTTAAAATATATATTAGTGGCGGCACAAAGATTATTTAGTAGGAAATTACTAGAAAGCTTTGGTTCTATTCGATTAAAGAGGAAGTTAGGATCAATAAGTAATTTTGATGGAAAAATATCAATAAATAGTTAAGAATATATCTGATAATTATTAATAAATAACTTCATAATTATTTATACCTACAAGTTAAATCAGTGTTCTCTGTAATACTGAATAAGCACATAATTCTTAAAAATTCAAATCAGTAATAAATATTTCTTTCCATCCTAATATTTGAAATAAAAAAATACAATTGTTGGATATCACAAGGTCTAGAAACAACTTTTGCTTTACTGAATAAAAGATGTAGGAATTGGTATTATAACAATACAATTTGAACAATCTTTCTTCTTTCATTCACATCAGCTAGTCTGTTCACTACAGTGGGTTCTAATATTATTTTTATTTGGCATAATGTACATTTTCTCTTACATCTATATACAGTGAATGATGTGTTTACTTAAGTTCATCAAGGTATGGGACACATGTCAAATTTCCAACTGCTGCTACAGACAACTTTCCTGATGCAATTTTCTTCGCAGCCTACAAAAAAAAAATCAAAATATTAAATGATAATATTATTAATATTACACATTATTATTACTATTATTTTTCTTGTGAATTGATTTGTCTGTTCAAAACACTGACTTCCTCAGTTTCAACCAGATCACCCAGTATAATGTCAGTTGCTTTAATCACTTGAGCTATCAACTCCCATGCAGCCTTAAGGTAAGAATCCCAATGAATATACTTTACGACCCAGTCACAGTTGGAAGTTTAGTTTCATGGTTAGTAGCTATGGGGTTGCAAAGGTTGACAATTACACAATGAAGAAAACATTCTTGAGTAGTTGTTAAATTTCCAACTTTGACCAGATAGTGAAATTAATTATTATAATGGATGACTGTTCCTAATTTTTGGATGTTTAAATCAACTTACAGCATTGACATCAGAACTCTTCAGCTGATCAATTACACATGCCAGGTTGGATCCTGATGTAACATTTCCCAAAAGGACAGCCTGTGCTCCAATTTCATTAACTAATTCTGCTCCACTTTCAACAGCCATTAACACAGATGCCTTCAACTGTGCCTTTCCTCTACGTATATCTTCTTCAGAAACATTGCCACTGCGCAGCTGCTTAACTGCTGCTTTAACAGCCTATGAAAAATTAAACAATTGCAACGGGGCATGAAATTCATTCTCTCTATAAACCACTAAATCTTATTCATTCTTCCCTCACAATATACAGTTTAGACTCTCAGAACACCCCCCCCCCCCCCCCCCCCAAAAATTCATATAGGGGCAATAACCAGCATAATATGAATTTCAAAACATTGAACAAATTCTTACTTGGCCAGCAACATTAGGTGCACCAGATACAACAAAACCAAACAATCCACTGTCCGAGTAACTAGCATTCAAAGCAGACACAGCACAAGGATCATCTTTTGCTGCATTAGCAACTGCTTTGCCAAATGGTGTGTTATTTTGGGATCCCCACTTCACTGATGGGCCAACACCAAGGGCATATTGCAGAACAGCAAATGCCAGCGCTTCTTGAGTACTTTTTAAGCTGTTTGTGATAAGAAATTATAACATTTTAAACATATTTCAAAATATCTTTCAAACTAATCAAGAAAAAAGTAAGCAAAGAAAAATACTATTGGAATAAGAAAGGCATAGTAAAGGAATTAACGTTTTGCCTTTTAATAATGAAGGTGTCAATGTTAAAAAAATTTACAAGTTTGTTAATTAATACAAAGGGGGGAAAAGAAAGAAGAGAGAACAATATTCAATCAAGTAGTTTCCCAATACCTTGCGCCCTCCACAGCCACAGCTACATTAGCACTGGAAGAGGCTGTATCCACACGAATCTCCCCACCTTTGTAAGTAGAAGATTGGTCACAACTCTCTCCATCTTCAATACACAAATTCTGGGCATAGGCTAGAAGGCGATCATGATCAACCCCCACCCCCACAACTGCACCACGATTAGCCAAATAGTGACTCCTTACAAAATGCTGAAGCTGCAAACATAAGCACAACAAAATTAGATAATGCACAGTACTGGCACAAAAATAGTTAGTACTCAACAGCCAAGAATTAATCAGAACAGAGTATTTATTTGTTTGTTTATTTAAAATTGTGTTGAGAACTAAACACAAAATTAAAAGATCTAATGATAACTGGGACTGTATCAAAAACGGGAAACATTTTTTCAACAGTACTGCAGATCTTGAACTCCTGTCAGAAATCAAAGCAGCACACAGACTTGACAAGTGAAGACTCTCCATCAAAAGTGCTGGAAGGTGAGCATTTGCTTAGCTTGTGGCCATGTGACAGATTCATTGGAGTAATCGTAAATAATAACTGATCCCAAAGTATGGAAACTGCCTATTCAAAGAATTGCTGAAGCAAAAAAGGTTGAAGTCTGTCCTGCTTGGAACCATCCTCCTCACTGGAAACATTTGACTCAAGAATCATTAAAGTCTTGTCTTATCTGCGCAACAGCTTGAACTTTGTTCCCAACCATGTTTCTCTAATTTGAAACAAAATTTTCACAGTCAAAAATTTTAATTTACAAAAGATGTACAGAATGTAGTTTAAAAGAGTGATTCTACTGCTTCCGAAGTAAGGAATATAAGATTCAAAGGATGATTTGAAAACGAACATTTGTTGTACAAACACAAGTTTAATTGTATAAGAAAAAACTCAAATTTCAATTTTATTCTCACATTTTTCAGTGACACTCATAGCTCTGCTTGATTTTTGATGCACTGGAATTCAGAACATAAATTAGTTGTTTCCAGAGGCCTTGTTGAATTATTAGCAACCATATAACTGTAATGCAGCTAACTTAACAACCATGCATTTCAAAGCTTTTTTCAATGTAATATAATTTTATGTGGAACATCAATAAATCAAAGTTAGTGAGTAACTGATGTGAAGACATAGGGAGAATGAAATTTTCAAGAACCACAGTATAAGAGACAATGGGCCCAGAGAAGAGCCCTGGGCTGTTCCAAATCCTCATGTAAGAATTATTAGGATATGCTGCAAGGATTCAGATGTTGAACTTGCTTTAAAAGAATTTGAGATACTGCACATCTCTAAATTTGAAATGCCTATCCTTCCAAGAAAGTGGGGTAAGCAAAATATATGAGCCTCCAAAATTTAAGAGATAAAAAAAAGATACAATTGCGAAGAATGAAACTCAAGATCTCTGACTTTACAGGAATCCATACCTTACTGTAACACGATAAATAATAACCGAACATGTAGGCCAATAGGGCAATGCATGTAGGCAATAATAACCGAACAAAGGAGCATAGTGAAATGTTTTTTTTTAATGCATAAATCAATTGTCCTCATTTGCCCATTCTTAAGATGTAAATTCTAAAAGTTTGTTATTTAGACATGAAACATTGATAAGTAATATTCATAATTAAGTAATTTTAAAATTTGGATTACTATAAATTACAAAGTAAATTGAAAACATCAATATAAAAGTGAAAGAAGTCTACAAGAGTTAATTTCTGTAGTAAATGTCACAAAGAACAATTCAAGTGCACTGTTTTTCAATGGTGAATCTCCTGTGGAAAACAAAACTACAAGGGCAAGGCAATTGTAGGTGGCTGACTTTGCATTAACGTAAGACTTGTCCATGCACAATGAATCCCACTGGTTTTAGAACTCATAATAGGATTCATACGAAACATTTTTCAGTGCAACACATGCTTTGGGCAAAACCTAGAGTGAGAAATGGATGCCTTACTGACTAGTAAGCAAGCAGCAAGCAACCTATTTACCCAAATAAAACATGAATTCCTATTAATATCACCAACAATTTTTATACTTTTTCACATTGCATTTCACCTACTACACTGACAATAACACAATGCCATACTATAATAATGCTTACTAAAATGATAACATTTCAGTGACATTCGTTGAGATTCTTTCTTTACCAGCCCATTACAAACTATTGGTCTGAATTGTGTCCAAATTAATGTTGAATGCCAACAATAGTCCCCAAAAATAATTAGTTATTATATATATGTGTGATATATTACCTTTCAACTCATTTTTCATCAGCATTTGAATTTCTTCTTTGCATAGAAAAGCAGTGTAAAAATATATTTCTTAATACACTAGGCTTAATTTGCGAATATAAGATGATCCCATATTCATCAAATTAGTAATATAGGAAAAAACTTCATGTTATATCCTGATAAATATGGTATAGTGTTTTTTTATTTGCTTGATTGAGCCCACTAATTCTCATCCTACAAATTTACTCAAACATAAACATAAATATCTTGAGAACAGACTACAAGAGTACAAACAGTTTCTGCCTTCAAAATCACTTCAGCATAAGCTCTCTCAAATGAACGTTTAACTTGTTTCCATGAACATCATGGTCCACTAGTTGGTAAACAATGTACCTGCTTTAAAAGCCCTCCTTTTCCTTTCTTTTCTTCCAGCTACAATAACATTGACTATTCCACTTGTGAAATTAAAACCAATTATGTTTAACTACACATATCTCCCATCAGCAGGTCAATGCCCCAGCCCGGACAATCTCAAAACTTCAACTAGTCTCCCAGCAGGTGCAGTGCATGCAAGCGTAAGTTTGTGTATAGGGTGAGGATAGGAAAAGGAAGAGAAAGGAAAGTTTGTGCATATTTGTTAAGAAATTGCTCCGGCATTCATATGGTGTATGGAGAAACCATGAAAACGTAAACATCCGATCAGCTGGCCTCTAGAATTCTCCTCCAGACAATGCCTGAATTCGACCCTACTGATAAGCTAGTGTTAAAAAATCTTGCCACTGTCGGGACATGAACCTAGAACCTCCCTCAGAGGACCTAGTGACATCAGTTGATGCTGTGAGCCACAGAACATATTGCACAAGATTTGAAAATTTTAATCACAGTGGATTTGTTTCGTCGTTCAAATCCTTGGAACCAAATTTACTATTTCCAACAATAAAAGTTTAAAATCTCTTTATTCTCTGTCTTCTGTCCACTATTTGAGTCAATAACAGAAAAAATTCTGTTTAATCGAATTGTCTCAATTCATTGCTGTAGATTATGGATTCCAAATATTTAAGATAGAGACAATTGTGAATCTCGTTCTCTGATTCGGGAAAATTTAGCATTTTTTCTATTTTTAATCAAATTATATCCTCATATTTTGTAGTGATCAAAATATTGAACAAGCAAAACCAATTCAAGAGTAAGTCAATAAATATTAGGCTGAATACTAGAAAGTTTTAGCATCTCATTCTAAACACTGGTGTAAGGTGCATAATAATGGTGGAGAGTTCAAAAAACTGATAAAGAGTTGAAACCTGAGAATAAATTGCCATTCATCTTTCATGTAAGTAAATCAGATAACAATAGCATCATCTTCCTGCAGAAATATTGAAAATATCTCAATGTAATGACTTCGATTTAATAACCTTGACAAACACTGCACATTAATACTTCAATTAAAATATTAAGTAGTTTGACCCTTGATTAGCAGTAACACTGTCATCCAATGGGGAGCTTGAATATTACTGTGGTGACATTAAGCTTCCAATAGGATGACAGTACTACAGTTGATCAAGTGTCAATGGACTTAATGTTTTATTTGAAGTGTAGTCTGAAATTTCCAATTTGCCTGATTTATTAATTTTTTTCTTCACAAATTGCATCTTACTAGTTGGAAATCTTGCTCGAATTAAAGACTTTTCGCATTTGACATTTTAGTATGAATACATGTACATATCAAACAAATAATATTTACCGTTTCTGAACTGATCTTTCCAATAGAATGTTTTGGACAAAATATGGAATTGCCCAACGCTGTTCTAAATGCAGCTTTATGAAGTAAGTCCACAGACCTTATAACAGGAGGTAGAGCTGCCAAGTCATACTTAATTCGTGAAAGGTTATCCGAAATTTCCCAAGGCTTAAAAGCTTGCTGCATTGCAACATTACTCAAGATGTCAAAAGTATTTTCTCTGAAACAAAGTAAATGAATACCATTCAAATATCTGAGAGATTAAAGTTGAAAGTTATTTTCACAATACTTACAATTCATTTCTTGTAGTTTCAAGAGTGTAAGAAATCAATTCTCTGTCAGATGTAACACTTATATTTGCACCAACTTGCTGAATATGACGAGTAATTCCAATTTGGCTGTAACACTTAGTTCCAAGACCAGCAGCAATTCGAAGAACATGGGAAATTCCATAGTTATCATGTGTTTCATAACGAGACCCCGCCCTTTAAATAAAAATTAAGCTGTGTGAATAAATAAAACTTATCTATTTCATTTGGAAATTAATTCCAACCACAAACTCACCTGAATAAAATAGAGACTCGTGAAATAGGAGAGTTATTTTCCACAGACGCGACAATTAATTTATTGGGCAATACAGTAGTTTTAACTTCTGCATTAGCACTGGGAACAGGCTTAGCACAAGCTTGAGCACTGAAGCTGCGGTTCTAAAAATAAATACAAGATCAATTCAGAATTTCAAACATGAAGTAAAATATCAATGTGTTTATGAGAAAATACACACAAATATGCTTTAATACAAAGTCTTCCCCAGAATTTAATGTTCATACAAGTTATCAACTCTATTCATAACCTTCAAGGATTGTAATTAGGTTGCGACAACTGGCTGTTTGCAAAGTGAAGACATTACAGACATAAGATAAGTGAACACTGATGAATACATGCATCATTTGGATATTAATATAAAAAAATAAAAGAAACCTTTAACAACCCTAGTAAAAGCTCCGGTATTCCTTGAACACTAATATTCACATATGAACATTAATTCAAGTATGCTTGTGATATCATACGTGGTTAATATTTACAGAAGAACCCCGTGCTATATAAATAAAATAATATTCCCTTTTATTTTATCTAATTCCAAGAAATAGTAAGGAACAAAATGGCATAGATCAACTATTTTCAGTCGCAGGTAACGTAACCTGAATGAACCAAAATGTAAAGTGCCAATCACTTACAGCAACAGTTCTCAGTAGAGGGTTTTTTATCGTATTTGATGCCATTGTACAAATACAACTTGCGGACTCCCAGCAGAGCCCCCTTATCCCAAAATGTCGGTCAACCAGGTGGATGATAGGCAAGGAGTTTATAATATAGTATATATTAACCTCCTTGATAATACGAAACGAAGAATCAGATATGCAACTGATTCACACGAAACGAGACTGAATCAATCCATTGAGTTGGCCATGTTATGGTGTAAGAAATATATCTTACATCGTGACCATGGTTACAGGCGCGGGGTTCGGTTTTTTACACCGTAGACAGTTTGAGTTATATTACACCGTATAGCCACAGACATTCAATGCTACAGTACCGGCAGCACATAAGAACTTGCAAGCATTTGTTTACTTTCTCACAAACAGGGTTCACCGTTGCCGCTCATCCGACTCACACGAAATTACTGAGGCGATAAGGTTCGACTGGCAAAGGTTATGAATATGACATCAACATGTGTTGTCGCATCATAGTAATTGTTGTTGTTTTAATATTTCATTTGCCTGCCATATAAGTGGTGCCACTTGCCTCGTAATGTGTGGCAACAACGCATCAAACTTTCAGTGTCAGAGAGTGTTACTTATATGTTACCAGTTCTGTGCACAAAACTTCGGTTATAGTTAACTTCTGGGGACTAACATTAAAAAAATTGTTGCATCTGAATTGGCGCAACGCGTCTCTAGGCTCCGGGGTGCGTTGAGTGCTTCACGCTTGGGTGTAATCCTCTATTAATAATCTCGCTATATTTATAATCCTTCATTGAGAGTAATCCTCCATTAACATTATCTGTTATTTAATGTCACGTCTCGTCGCAGTGAGTTGTCGAGAGAACCGCCAGGTACGCTACGCACTCCCGCGTCACTACCCAGCGGTCAGAATTGGCAAGGAGGAATTAGGATAGAGGTAGGGTTTAGGACACTTCACAGAGGTTGGACTAGCGCCTGTGAAGCACGCAAACTCGTTTTGTCGTAACAAATTTCACATGAGGTTCTACGGGAATCAAGCCCGGAACCTCAGTGCTCAGTTGTGAAAGGCAAGTGACTTCGCCACTGAGCTTCGAGAGCAACTAAAACCTATGATGGTTCACTAAATCCGATGATATCAAAATGAAATAAATTTCCTCCATAACGATTGATTTTATTAATATGAAGGGGAAAAAAAGAAAAAAAAACATGAGCAAGAACTGAAAAGAGCCCTTTTGGATAAAATATGTTTTTCGTTATTTTTTTAAATTTCTCATTTTGCACACAATATTGTGCGAAAACTGCTAAAAGTTTCAAAAAAATGTAAATGACCTTAATGAAATAATAGACAAACGAGAACAAATTTTATTTGAAGGAAAAATCTCTATCTTTAATTTTGTAGTTGTAAGAAGACGCCACAAAAAATTAAAAATTTACAATTTTTGAAAATTCAGAGATAAGCGTGAAAATGTGACCTATGCCATCTCTATAAATGTATTTTACTGTATTCTTACAAGAAATTTGAAGAAAAAAATGGAGCCGTTTTTGAGAAAATTTTGGAAATGTCAGGTAGTCCTATGTAAAATGCTCCCAATTTTGAAGAAAGTTTTTCAAAATCGCAGCGGCTTGAGTAGAACCAGATCGACCGGGGAATATTAATTTTGTGAAAAAAACTGTACGTATGATTTAGATGCTGGGGGTGTTCACAAACTGACAGACAGACAGACGGACGGACGTTTTACCGTCAGTTGGTTTTTCTGTATCAATGACCCACAAAATAGGGATTCTGGATATACCACGTGTTATAGGAATTTTGTTCCTTTATTTAGCAACTGGATTTATCCACTTTTTTGTTATCAAGGCCCGGCAATGAATTTTTTCTGCCAAAAATCAGCAGTTTTTTCACGCAACATTACATAACGTTCAACAAACTACGTATACTACTTCGTATATACGTATGTATATGGGAAAGTAAAGGTTTAATATACGTTCTTGTAAGTAAATGTACTTCCGCTTCCGGGTCAATAACCCCATCTTGATCAGTTTTTTTTTCAGTTTCCTAGATCCATTGAGCAAATGCTGAGATGACCCGTTTTGCTTCTGGAAATAAATGTAGCTTCTCTATGCGCACGTTTTGCTGGGCTCTCCTTTTGCTTAATAATGGTGGGAATTACAGCTGGGGTATGCGTTACCAATGGGGGTATGTATATTATTAGAAATACAACAAGATCAAATAGATAATTCGTTTACTAATGCAAATAAGTTTTCTATAACTCGGGAGCAAAAATGTCTAGTTTCCAAATGTTGTTAATCTCACTTTTTTATATTTTTTTCCCTCATTCGACTATTTATAGTTACAATGTTGGGAATATATTCTGGATCAGAAGGAGACGAGCACAGATGGCATGACACTTGATACAGAGATGCACATATCATACCAGATCATACTTCTCCCCCAAACGTCACACACAGTTTTTACACTCTACTACTGATAACTACTAAACAAATCAAATCAAATCAGATGAGGCATAATCATTGAGGAATCTCGTGGCGCAGAGCAAAGTCGCTAGCCTTTCACCAAAAAGATACGAGCTCGATTCCCATCGGATTCCCACTGAACCTCGGACAATCTCATGTGAAAATTGTTCCGACAAAACGAGTTTGCCTGCTTCCCAGGGGCTACACCAACCAACACCAACCTTGCGAAGCATCCTAAACCCTGTCCTAATTCCTTCCCAGTTTTGGCCGCTGGGTAATGACTGGTAATGACTCAGGGGCGCGTGGTGGAGGCGCTACCTGGCGGTCTCCTTGAGAACTGACTGCGACGAGACAGAACAGACAAATATAAAACAAATGTTGGCGAAGGATTGCTCCAAATGCAATAAGTGTGTTATAATGGAGGTTTTCTCCATATGTAAGCGCCCAATGCCCCTGTATTGACTTATGGGAATATCGCGTCGTGACTTAGGGAAGTATGGCACAATCTTTAAAAGTCTTAATTTTTTTGTCGCAAACATGGTATATATCATGTTACTTTTCGCATTATTAAAATGTTATTTCGGTATAAATCGGGTAATTCTTCGAATGTTGGCAACACCAATTGCCAACACGAAACGCAAATACTATATGTGAGTTCATATGCCCATGCGACTGTAACATTTTTCGCAAGTGCATTTTAGTCTCCATATGGAGGGAGCCAGAAAAGTAGAATGTGCATTTGTGTTCGGTATATTATACTGTTGAGACAAAACGATTTCAGGTAGTATCTTGAATTTTCTAATTTGACAATAAAGGGATCAAAACTTTAAAATCGCACTATTAGTTTTTTACTGAACTACTTGATAAAAATTAAGGATAATTCAAAATGATTAAAGTTGTTGAAAATGATCAAAGTCGATATTTTCAAAATAATAGGTTTTTTTTTAAAAAAAAGGTAGTGTATACCAGCCTAGCCGGACTCTCCCTCCAATCCTCACTGCTTGTAGTTTATTTTTTCACCAAAACAATCTACAATGTCGCGTCTGGTCGCGTCTCCTCTGGCCCTGGGCTAGATACGGCACTCACTATGCGTAAGCTTTGGGCAATACCCTAGGGCATTGGGGAAACAAAACCGGGGGCTGAGATGGAGTTTCATTGAAAATGGTGGAGTTGAAACGGTATAACTATCAAATCTAATCATAATATAAATTAAGATGTTTATTCAGCACACACATAGGTACAGTTTAGAAGTACGAGTGTAAAAAGACAATTGTAAGAATTATCAAAATGATGATTGGAAATCGAAGTTTTCGTGAGATAAATTTCTTTGTTTTCAATTACCTTCTAACGTTTTTTTCTTTCAGTTTTGTTTCTTTTGATGATAATATGGTAATAAATCATTATTTTGGAAAATTAAATAATTCCCTTTCTCGTTTTAATTGCCCATTCTGATTACTTTACTAATCTTAACCTTTCTTAAAAATCCCTCTTTTCCTTCTTGGTAGAAATATTCCGTCACAGAGAACACATTTACTTTGTTGTAAGCTCTAGGGAACTTTTTGATGACAGTGATCGTCTGGCGCAGATGGGTTATACTCGGTTTTGCTGATGGCACCCATGTCCTGTGCCAAGGTGCATTGCAGTCTGTAGTGGCGTTTGAAATTTTATCTATGGAGTCACGGGGAGTTAAAGGATGATTGAAAAATGGACCCGGGAGCATGTAAAATGCTGATAAATATTGCTGAAATGCCGCTAAGACCGAGGTATTCAGAATGGGCGGGTGCATAGGTGTTAGTAGATCTAGAAATGATGGTCCAGTAGATACACCAGGGAACATAACGAGACCCAATACAGGTAAGATTTTTGATTACCTCCCTGAACCGATGTGGCAGAAATACCGATTCCAAAATTCATGACATTTTATTTAGTTGTGACCTCTTGAACGTGTGAATTGTGTGAAAGATGTACCAATATTAGATAAACTTTCTCCCAAAAATATTGCAATAGAGCATTATGTGTTTGGGATTTTGGACTTTGAAATATTAAGTCAAACTCCTTAAAAAGTTCTGAAGGGAAATATAGTTCCTTTAATTGAAAGTGATTTTAACAATATACTAGAATAAGTGTCCCTTGTTTTAATATTGTTTGCATACTAATTGAAAATCACGGTAGTTTCATTTCAGATAGAGTTAAAAGAAATTACATAAACATTAATTAGCTTTAGAACTAATTTTTCAAGCATGGTTTATTTCCTTGAGATTTATTGTTTTTGAAAGATAATTCTCTTTTGTAATTGTAATTTTGGAGAAATTTTATTAGAATTATGAATTTTTACAACTGTAAAGACTTGCCTTTCTGCATGTGAAAAAATTGCAAAGATAAAATGTATTGCGTGTAACTTATTGTAACATATTGTGAATTTCAATAACAGTTCATTTGTTAGAATCATTGATGTATATTTGTCCCTGCTCAAGTCAATCGATAAATTAAGTGCAAATGTGTTGGTTCATCTAAACAAGAATTGGTATAAATACCCATCATCCATATTGTGATGGTTAAATTAAAAGAATAAAAGTCAGAACCCCCTTTGTGGGGCCTAGAACCCCAAAATGTATTAATAAAAAACATTGTGTCGTTCATAATGCTTGTGTAATTTGTTTACAATGTTTATATAACGTTATTGCTTTCTAAGTATGCCAATTTTTCAATGAGATTTTTTTAAAATTACACTGTTATTAAAGTTCAAGTTCCAATAAAATCTCATTGTGAATATGTTTGTCTTTTTCAATTTTTATATTATTTTTAATGTCAAGACCTTAAAATTGACTCTATGCAGGTTAAAAAGCATGCGTATGCAGTTATTTATTTCTTTTTAATTCTTGATTGTAGGCAATGCACGAAAAAACCATCCATTGTGCCATGAAACAATTCGATGGAAGTCTGATGTGCCATTGACAGAAGGACAATTGCGCAGTAAAAGAGATGAATTCTGGGACACTGCACCAGCATTTGATGGGCGGAAAGAAATTTGGGATGCGTTGCGTGCAGCTGCGGTAGCATCTGAATCTCTGGATTTTGAGCTGGCACAAGCTATATTGGATGGAGCAAACATATCAGTTCCTAATGGTAAAAATTGTTTCCTGTAGCTCCTTGTGATGTAGAATGAATAATATTTTTATTATAGATTTATATTACTTTTATTGGTAAATAGATTGTAGTAGTGTCACTATTAGAATTTGTTCAAGTTATTAAAAATTGTTGAAAAGGACTTCTTGTCTGGTATTAATTTCTTAATATAAATTGTTAGGAAAAGTTCATGGGATGTGTTAGTTGAAAAATGGTTCACAATCCATGTCCTTCGATTGTGTTCACATGTTAGTATTCAAATAGTGTAAGTTAATTAATAAGTATAACTATAATGTTCATAAATTAATTAAAATTTCCTTGTTAAGGATTCCTGACTGAATGCTATGATGAACTTGGCACCCGTTATCAAGTGCCTGTATATTGTTTATCATATCCGATTAATATTGTTAAGGAAGATAATGGAAGAGATTCACCTGCTGAGTGTTCAGGTTTGTTTCAGATCTATGTGTGAAAATACATTTTTTGAAATATAGTTCATATTAGATAGCTACTAATGTACAAAATTAATAACTTTTTAGAACCAGTTGAAGGGGGCACAGAAATGGTGCTTAAATTACGCCTCTCTTCTAATTGTGTTGATATAAAATTAACTGTGTCTAGTAAAGACACAATCGGAATGGCTAAGAAAAAATTGCAAGTTAGTATGATTTTATAGCCCATTTTTAATGTCAGTAGGCCTATGCCAAAATATATAATGGCTGCTGTTTTCTTTTTCTCTCTTTTCAGAGTCAAGAAGGTTTGGAGCCATCTCGTCAAAGGTGGTTTTTTGGGGGCAAATTATTGGGAGATAAATTACGCATTGAAGAAGCAAAAATATCCCCAGGTTATGTTGTACAAGTGATAGTGAATCCAGACCATATGTACCGCACAGAGAGTTGAAAGGACTTGTGTTCAAAACCATGAAGATGGTGCATTATAGTGATTGGAACATTTAAAAGTGAATTTTGAGATTTCAACATGGAAGAAAATTATAGAAATGATGAGGTTCTTGGTTAAAATCTAAAGAAATGGGTGTATATTGAACTATTACACTAATGTAAATTATTCAAGTGAAATTTAAGATGTATATTCATTGCATTTATGATTCTAACACAATTTTTATGATTTATTTTAAAATTTTTGGGTGATGTTTTTGTGTATCATGTTTTACTACTTGTATAGGAATTGCCATTATTTTGGAACATGAAATCATATTCATGAAAAATACATTTTAAAATTTACAGGAAAAAAAAAAGCTTTAGAACTTCATATTGAACAAAATATTATTGGAAAGGAGTAAGGTTTTTCCTACATAACATGGATTTTTGTTGCAATTGTAGGTACTTAAGGTGAATAGTTTTTTCAAATGTACTTTTAAAAAAATTGGTTTGATAGATCTGTTTGTATATTGTGATATATTTTGCCATTATATCATCGAGTGCAATGTTTATGTAGAGATCTTGAATTGCTTGAGAGCTGAATGAATCTACAGCACAATGAATTAAAAACCTGTGATTGTTAAAATATTCTGATGTGTGGTAATACAATGTTTTACATTATAATTTTCACTAATGACACTCTTGGCTTCTCATTTTGTGAGGATTTCATAGGTTTGAAGTGTAATACTATTTCAGGTATGTCTGCTACCAAATTAGAATTTTGCTGTGATAACAATAGATACATTATTGAAAGGAAGTAGTATCCACAGTTTTGAATTGAATTTTAGATGAAGCAATGACAACATTTTGATTCCTGTAATTACCAGTTTTGTGAGGATGAAAGTGCCATAATGAATATGGAACATAGTAGAGTGAAGAGAGCAAACTTTAAGTTACGAAGTGCTAATTTATGTTTAAATATCTATGCTTAAATTCAGCTTGTAGCTGAAGATTGAACTGATACTGTGTAATTACTATTGTCGAAGTAAACACTACGTTGCTATTTATAGATTTGTTTATTAATCAGTTAAATTGCAAAATGTTGAAAAAGAGCATTGGTTTGTTTCAATAAAATGTTTAACAAATGCAGGTTAAGATTTTCCAAACATTTGATGAAAATGTAATACCACTCAAATTAAAGTGCATGAAATTAAGCCAACGAGACATGTCCAGTGCTGATCTTCTGCACTATGGACTAAGCACACCCACCAAGGTTTGTGTTCTTGTGATAGTTTTCAGTCTTCTGAAAGAAGTATTGACTTGGTATATAATTTATGAGCAATATTTTTTACTTGCAGATTGATATTAACCTTCAGTTAGTTGTGACTAAATTCTGCATACATAGTCACGTGAAGTCTCTGGTTTCAGCAATAAAATCATATTTAAAATAATAAATTAACATAAACTTTTCAACTATACACACATTGATTTACAAAATATATGCAGAAATTTAAAAATTCCCTATTTTGCAACAAAATCCTTATTTCTGATAGTTCAAAAAGTGGTGCCCTTACCCATCAATTGCTGGAAATATTTTTTGAATGCTGCAATCTTACAAAGTGTGTTTTTCATGCATGTTTTTCTGTCTGAATTTTTTAAACCTAAGAAATGAAAAGATTTTTAAAATTTAAGACATTGTTAAGTGCAGCATACTTTAAAACATTTGATTCACACTTATAAGGGATTATCAAGTGCACTGGTGTATGTGGGCATGGAAACATGCAGATAACTGACCTAAGAGAACTTTGGAGAAAAAAGATATTGGGAAGATCAATCTTTCAACTCTTACAATATCCAGGATTTCAATAAAAGAAGAGTTCAGGGTCATGATGACCCTGTGAGACTAATTGAATGTTAAGAAACTAAACGAGTGAGTTGTGAGTGTCGATTGCGAGTTGTGGTTGTGGTATATGTGGGTGAAGGTTTTTAGCCTTATGTGTGCATGTTTGTGCATGTCACCTCACACAATTGTTCAATCATCAGGTGAGAAATTTTGGATTACAAGCATATTTTCCTTAAGGAAATGATTCTTAAACAGACCTACAGTGTTTATATCAATATGATAAAACTTCGCTTAATTAAGAAATTTTGATGGCTATTTTTAAAATTTGTCGATAACTGCAGTAAAAAAATGTTCTGTGATAGATTTATGTTAAACCATTAAAATATTTTATGGAATTCTTATTTTCACGCTAAGAAAGAAAAACGTCAAATGGATTTTATTTCAAAATATAAAAAAAAATTCATTACTATATTTTTCAAAGTTATAGTGCATTTAGGATTTGCGCAAAGACAGCTGGCCACATGTGTTTTCAACTAGTAACTCATAAAAAGCAATTCAATAGCAATAATATTATTGCTAATAATTAAATGGGATTGCAATCTTAATCGATAATAAAATATTAATTAAGGTGACAGGAGTGCATTGAAAGAAACAAAACTGGAATTATGTCTATGGTTATTTGAACCATGCTGACGTTTCTTCAAAAAGCTTCACGTTAAGGGGAATCAAAATGTTACTGGAATTGCAGATCTGAAATGTGAGATAAATTATATGGAATTACACAAAGTAACTTAAAAATTTTAATAATTAATGAGGTGCTACATTTACAGATTATTAACTTGTAAATTACAGTCATGCAGTTAATTCAATGAATAAACAAACAACGTGAAATGTACTTAATATTTTGAACTTCTAGGATTAGTAAGAATTTATGAATCTCTAGTAATGATTCTGCAACTTCCAATACCTCGCCATCGCCACATCTTGCAGTAATCAGTTGTCAAGATGTTAATGACCATGTATTCATACAGAGACTGCTCTCTCTCTGCCTTTATATTATACATGACAGTTATTTCTTCAGTGGTGGAATAATTTTGAAAATTAGATATAAAATGTAATTGTCTGATGCACGCAGTGCAACTGTGTCTTTCCAGTTTCAAACTAATTTCTTTGGTTGTGTATGTTCATAACATATTTTTAATAGAATCTTATATGGCAGTTCCAAATCAAAATTGCTTCAGTATTTCCAGGTCTTTAATAGTTTGAAGTGAAATATATAAAAATAAAAAAATATTTCATGAAATCTTTCCTTGATGTCTGAGCAAAATTTTAGTTACACTAAATCCAAGAAGCCCCACTTATAATGGAATGTCCTTTTAGGTGTGAGTTTGAGCTTTCTTTTTCTATTATCCAAATCTAGTCTTTATTTGTTTAATAATATTCTGTATCAATGAATTGGAACTGTATCAAGAACCATGTTTACTCTTTAATAATATTACTAGATCTGACTACTCTCAGAACTGATATATTTTTCAAATGGTTTTCCTTGCAACATATCTCAGTTTAGATAAGTGGAAAATTTAAACCTCTTTCAGCCGAAGTACTTTCTACTACCTTAGCATTGTGCTTTTCATAAATATTTTAATGTTACAAAGTTTATATTAAAAATCAATTTTAAACGTTCCAGCCTGGTTCATCCATTTTCAAGCATAGAAATGTACAAGCCAATGTATTGCTCAAAATAATTCATTAACTTTTTGTTCCTTTTCAGAAGTAGGTAATTAATGTCAGTCAGAGGAGTTTTAACTCCTAATGATTCATGTAAACTCTGGAAAGAGAATAGTAATTCTCAGAATTTCCTTAATGTACTTGTAGTTGCATTGACTTCTTATTATAAATACTTATCTTGCTGATGATACTGTTTGCTACTTCCTTTTGGCATCGATGAATTAGTATTTCATTATTGTTATAACATCTTATTTATTATAGTACTAAAATGATTCATTATTGCTCTCCGTCGTCTTAATATGTCATTTCCTTCTTACATCAAATAACTCTCTTGCTTATCTCCCCTGATACCATGGTTTACAAGTCGTGTGCATCTCGCAATACTACATACTATAAAATATTTAAAAAAAAATGTTTTTCTAGTATTCTTCTACAATATCGTAACGGAGACTGGTTAAGAATTGTGCCAACAGATGTCTTACCCTGAGGAATCAAACCCAAAACACATTTTAGCTGCTTAAAAAAAAAATAGTTAAGAAACATAGGAATCTTCGGGATGGATGGAAAAAAAGCAGTTCCCCAACACCACAATGCTTAAATGTCATCGCAACACCTGTGTCAAACGAGCGTTGACGCGCGAAAAGTAACGCGCGTCATAGATAAACAATGTATCTTAGGCGGAACGGCCAAGTGCTTGTGTGCCTTTTCTCATTAGATAGAGTTTTATTCTACGACGCGCGTCAACGCAACGCTCGTGTGCAGGCACCCTATTGTCTCGACTAGTGAGCGTGAAAGGATCTAACACTCCGTGACAGATATAGGTAACTCAATTCCTGTATGAGGGTAAATCAGTTTTTTTTAACAGTGATACTATTATCTTTACCGATTTTGTTTGTTTGTAAAAGCTATAATGTAGTTTTTGAAATAAATTGAAATTATGAAGTTAAATGCACCGTTTCTAAGATTTGGAAAATAATACATAGTACAGAGACTCATATTTTTAAACTATTGAATATCATGATTTTTCATTTGTTCACTTGAACATAAAAAACTTAAAGTAATTCGCACGTCGATTTTAGGTGTTGCAATATATTTTTCTCAAATGATTATACAATGTCAAATCATAACTTCTTTTAATTTTATGATATTCTATATTTGAGTGCCGGTGAGCAGAGCCGTTTCAACCGCGTTGGGGGCCCATGAGCCTAGATTAATATTTTTTGACCCCCTACTTTTACTTTCATCGTCCCGCCCTCCCCCATTTTGATGCTGAAATATAAATAAAATCCTATTAATTCACATTGTAATTTGTATTTTAGAAAAATTGAGAGTATTTCTCATTGTTTCAATTTTACATCATTCCAACAAAAAATTGAACATGTACGTATAAGTAAATATTGAAAAAGTCTTCTAATGAAATAGTTTAATTATTTACTGAATTGTACAATATAAAATTGAAACGCATCAACCAGCGTATATTCCGTATTATTAATATTATCCAATGATGCACGACACATCTCGCCTTATGAAAATTCTTTGCTTATAGTTAAATCATACATAATTTCCCCCTTTTTATTTTATTTTTTGAAAAACTTAGTATTAAATATTTCTTTAAAGAACGGTCGGGGGCCCGGGCATTACCATATTTTACTGATTTCTCTGGCGGTGAGATAATTTGAGCTGAAGTTTACGTACGGGGAATCTTCAAGATATACGTATCTACTTTATTTGTTAAAACCTGATGCCAATCTTACATTTTAAATTATGATAGGTCGTTTTGCCACTCGTACGACGATAGAAGTACAGCACAATATCAATGAATTGTGTGAGGTTAGTAGAAATTGAAAGAGTTTAGAACATTGTACTATTGCCTAGCCAGAATTATAATACCATATATTTATTGTTTTGTTTAGTTTTTAATAAAATTGTTTTGGATAAGGGGCCTATGCGATGATTTATAAAAATCATGCAGTCCGCAGTTTCAGAGTTACTTTGGAAATGCGTTTGGCGGACGTACTATAATGAATATTGCGAAGAAGGTCGTAGCGTCGTCATGAAATTGGACACGCGTAGCAAAGCTTTACGGTGTGCCCGAGCAAATTACATAATTAAAGTATAATTTGTAAATATGACACCTTTTTATTTGCAGGTATTCGTTGTACATGCTTACGTAAATGCACTAGTTTGTTGTAGTTCGTATTTCACTTTTAAAATCCGTGAGTTGGTACGGAGACAGGTAACGAGTAAAATTGGCGTCCGTTCCTAGAAAAAAATGTTATATAATAATTATTTGTCACTTGCAAGTTAAGGCTAAATGCACCGAAAAATACTTGTAGGAAAATTCAATAGATCGCAGCATTATCACAGGG
>BOPP01000129.1:2541500-2664818 GCA_017312745.1 Gryllus bimaculatus
ATATATATATATATATATATATATATATATATATATATATATATATATATATATATATATATTATTATATAATATGTACAAGTTGTAAAATACTGAAATAATACAATACGTTTTCAATCAGAATTCATTGCAAAAAGGAGGCTCCTTTGCCTAGAATGTAATCTTAATAACAATAAATAACTATTAATGCTTTCAAAAGACTTGTAGCAAGTACAATCAAATCTAGTAAATTACATTTTCCAGTTATTTGTTCTAAATTAACTTAACACAAATACTCTCAATAATTATTTTTTCTAGCAAGAACTTCCAAAGTTACTCGCATCGAAATTTATAGAGTTCAGAATAAACTTTTTTGATTATGTAAATCAGCACAGCAAGTTAATGCAGTGATTTTGTCACCAGGGTTTTGAACACCGAAACTTCTGATATACCTCTTCATCATAATGATCGTGGCCACTTTAAAACTCTACAACAATCCCTATCTTGAATAAATGTATAATTTTTTTAAGTTGATTCCAAATGGAGGTCACAAAGACAGCATGTTTTAAAACCTTATTTGCAAACAAGCTCTTAGATGAGGTTTATTACAAGCTCTTTGACATAATTAAACGAAATGTATAATTAAAAAGCATTTCACTTTGGCAGTCTT
This sequence comes from Gryllus bimaculatus, assembly GCA_017312745.1. NCBI lineage: Eukaryota > Metazoa > Arthropoda > Insecta > Orthoptera > Gryllidae > Gryllus > Gryllus bimaculatus. The sequence continues at coordinate 2,542,150 of BOPP01000129.1, forward strand.
TTCATAAATTTAATTTCATGAGTAAGCCATACAGCCAGTGAGAGCAATATAAGAGATCCTGATTGATGACTTGCAGCAATAGGTACAGGTACGTAAGTCAAGAGTGTGGTGATTCCTAGAGCAACCTATGCAAATAAATGAAAAATATTAGTGTATTTATAGAATCACAACCCGTTTGGGATAACATTAGAATCATGGACATAAGAACAGATCATTGTTATTAGAAAAGATTAGTATACGAAATTTTCAAGAATTTTTCACCTCTAACAATCAAGATAATGAAATGAACTAGTGTAAAATGTGTCCAAACAATAGAGCTTGTCGCAAAAAGCTGAAGCACAAGCATTGTATTTTCTAACCCTACAGTAAAACTCCTTTTATACATGGTTAATTTTTGGTAAGTTCTGCAAAAATTCCTATGATTCCCATGCTAAATTATTTCGGATATGCGTTTTATATTTACACATTTTTCACACTTATACATTCATAATGCAAGTTCCTTTAAGACCATATAACGTTTGAATGTTCCCGCAGAGGTGCCGGGTAAATCGCAGGGTCACCTGCACCGCTGACCTGGAATTTTACTCGCGTCTGCCTGCTCCAGAGTGCTCCCGAGGAAACAAACTGTCGGCCTCCGAGGCGAATCCCCGTTAATGAAACGGTAATTAGAAACTCTACTCGGCAGTGGAAAGGGAATAGGAGACTAGAAAAATTTAACTTCCAAGAAACCTACATTTTTTAAAATTTCAATCACACAATGCAATTTAAATAACATTTTAAATAAAAACACAATATACAAATTTATAGTTAAATTTAAGACTTGAAAGATAAATTCACAGCGATTTTAAGATTTAATACTTAATTATGGAATATGTTTTGTGCCCTACTACACTCTAGGCAAATCGTAATGTTAAACACATCAAGATAACATACTTTTTCATAATAATTTTTGTAACTGTGTATTGAATTCTTCATTTTAGTAATATCTTTTCTAATAAAAGGTAGTGTAAAAATATTTAGTTTTTATTTTACTCATAATATTCAATTTCAGTTATTTCTTTTTCACACTTATTCATTTCTTCCCTTCAGCCCCCTGAAAAAGTATAAGTGAAGTTTTACTGTAGTGTTTGTTTGCTATTGTTGTTTTTTGTATGAATTTTATTGCCAGCAATTGTCTCAAGGCAAAACTAATACAAAAACCTGAGTGCCCACAGGAAATCAGAGCAGGAAACAGCTCAAAATAAAAAATTCCATTAGTGAAGTAATAATTCACTCTCAGTTCATTTAAAATAATCCGTGAATAATGGAAGGAATTAAAGTTGTAGTGGTACAAATCTGCAATGCAGGCAGAAAACAATATAAAAGGGCACTCTTCAATACATTTGGATTTCTCCTCTTTTATATGCCATACTTGGTAAACAAATAGAACAAAGAGATTTAATAAATTACAAAGTACACCATCAAATATTAATCAAGAGGAATTTGTTACTCATTTACCTGCATCCATCCCATTATGGCTACTGCTGTGGCAGCTGTATATGCGCGGGGAGGAAGCTTGGTCTTCCTGGATAAAAACCACATCCCAGAAATCAGTGCTAATGTTCCAGTGCCCTGAAATAAATGAGAAAGGATAGGTGGGAAATTAATGATTTTGTGAAAAGAGAAAAGTGTTTCTATTTGAAAGGCAACATTAATATTCTTTAAAAAGTGAGGTAAAATAGGCTTCCGTAGTCAGCATCAATATGCTTATTGTTTCTCTATTGGCAATATGATTACGGCACGTCCAGGTCAGTAGAATGTTTTCACGGGTTTTAGTGCAGCTGGGCATTGTCCAAGACTGTGTCGCTCAGCGAAATGAATTCTTTTGCGAGTCTGATGGGCTGGAGCAAAAACTGTTAATGTCTCAAATGCAATGATGTATATGCTGTGAGTATATACTTAATTTTCCAAACTTGTGTGACACTTGTGTTAGTTTACAAGTTTTCAAGTGTGATTTACATTGTTCCAATAATAGTGTAAAAATTAATACAAATTATGTCTATAAACAGATGAGAATATGTAGTATGCATGTGAGTTAAGTCATCAAATGGATGTAACCAGGCAAGTCCTAAATACCGAATTCCAAAAAGGGGGCATTGTTTACTTTCACACACCTGCAATTAAACTCGCAATAAAATAAATTTTTATCGCAGAATTGTGCAAGTAAATAATATTACTTAAAATTGAAGTTTTAAAATATACTTTTCTGTTATTCTTAATTCATGAATACAGTGATATTTTGCAAACTCTCTCCGGTTAATGGAATGCAAAAGTGAAGTTCCCAAATAATGTCAATGTGCTACTCACTGACTACCCCTCCAATTTAGCCTGACATAAATGTGTGTCAAAGTACACCTCTCATATAACTGAACAGACAATACTGGGTGGCATGCAGATGACTGACTTATTTGCAAGACGCCTTAGGTTTCTTCACCTGCGACCATGCATATGTCTATGACTGCTCCAGACAAAATGTTTGGAAATATGTTTTCCATTGGACTATGGCCTGTCAGCCCAGGAAACAATAATATTTTCTATTTTACTTTATCTTTCAAAAAAGAAAAAAACAACAGCAACTAATTTTTCAATGCTTAGCTACATACATTTCATTTTATAGAGATCTGAACTCACCAGAATTCGATGATTAAATTGAACAGTTGTAGGATTTTCTGAAAAATTTTTCCATTGTGGGTCGAATGCCATAATATCTTCTGGAATCCATCTGTCTACCATTTTGGGGAAAGAATTGTACACAAGACCAGCATCTAATCCAGCAACAAACGCACCTAAAAGGTAACAGAAAGAATATACATTACTTTTGAAGTGAGAATTATTTTTAAACTTTATTTTTTGTCATTTAGAAATAATTTTCCTCTGCAACATGGGTTATTCTGATTTTTATATGAATTTGGTTGACTGTTTTTGAATTTTAAATCTTATTTTTTTTCTATTTATTTATTTATTTTACAACAGTCAATATGTCTACGTAGTTGTCCCCAAATAGCACACTCAAACTTCATCAAATCATTACAACTTTTTAAAATAAAATTTATAAGTTTTAAATAACATTTATATAAAATTATAAGCAGTTGTAATGATAAATGATGTGATGAAGTGTGAGTGTGCTATGTGGTGATAACTACATAGACAAATAGACAGTGGTAAAATAAATAAATAGGGAAAAAATAAGATGATAAAATTAAATTATTCTGATTTTCTTTGCTATATAAAAGGTTTCAGTTTTCTTTCAGTGCTGAATTAGCAACACCTCTCCCTCCACCGTTTTAATAAAGGGACAGTAGATGGCAGTTATTTACTTGGAAACAAAGAGATTTTGGTAATTGTTGTGTCCAATACCGAAGTGTAAGAATGGGCCATAACATGATAAAGTGGGTAGTTAGCCATGGGCTCTTAAAGGTGAGATTACCAGTGTGTCGATTACCTTTGGGACTTTGGAGAGGGCGCTATTGCTGCCTGTGAGGGGAGGTTTTCACACCAAAGGAGTCGGTTTAAGTGGAAAACTGTGAATATACTTCGTTTAAAAGAGAGGGCGGGAATTGATGGACATTACCGGAGTCTCTCCAATCAAGAACAATTCATTATGTCTTAATGCCCAAAGAGACAGGACTACACTCACATTTTTTAAACATTTGTCATTCCTTGGTGCATGCCAGAAGAAGAACACTTTGCCTCTTTAGTCTGTCCTGTTTTCTGGGGGAAAACAAAATCTATCAAATTTTACAGTTCTTCTAAAATATTACCTCTTCCTTTCTGGAAGAGGGCAAGAGATGGGTTTGTGTTCCACAAGATGGAAGTTGTTTGTCTCTGTGCTCCTTACCCACTGTGGAATTCAACAAGAAGACACACCATTGAGGGCTAGGTTTTATCCACTGAGATATAGTGCAGGGATGAATTTTGAACTTTTGAACAATTTCAAAAATTCAAGAGAAGTGCAAAGAAAATACTGTTTCTTATGCATCTTAGTTCTTACAAGAAAAAAAAATTGGAGCTGAGTTTTCTTTGTAAATTCAAATTATCCCTTCAAATTCAACAGGCCACAATATCAGTCAGATCGATCTCGGGATATCAATTTTGTTGAAAATCATGCTTACGTTTTTGCTCCTAGTAACGTACACAAATGTTTTGCTATCTATCGATTTTTCAGAATCAAGAACCCACTAAGCAGGAATTCTGACTACACAAAGTGTTAGAGGAACTAATTTTCCACACAAAGGAACAAGATTCATCTATTTGTTCATTACCAGGACCCCAACAATTAAAGTTTTTCTGATGACGATTTGTAGCTTTTCCCCCACAGCACTACAATACTTCCTCTGTACTGTATAAGCAGAGTGCGAGAAAATAAAAAAGGTAAAATGATGACACTTCCAAGAATAAGACAGTACATTTTTAATGAAAAGTACTTTGACTCTGAAAATAAAACTTGGTTTTTATTATCATGTAACATGGAATGAATAGAAAATCACTAACATCACCATTTTACTTTCAAAATGATTAATGCACTTTGAATGTTGAACTTGTGTTTTGGGGATCTTGCACTTACTATAAAATTGTAATCAGAAGTATTCTGTTCATGAGTAACATGTAACACATAATGTATCACCAATGTGTCATAGGAATGAACAGCAAACGTTCTTACCTGAAAGTGCAGTAAGAAATACCATCCCCTTGCAAGTATGTGCTAACATTCGAAATTGGCGAGCAGCTTTTGGAACAGATTCTGAAAGCTTCTGAGCTGGAAGCAGGTGATCAAGAGCAGACCACAAAAATAATGTATACAGAACAAAAGCCAAGCCAAGATGAGAAGCCAAACGATACTGTGAGACACGTGGTACATCACTTTCACCGTGGAATCGATCTTCTAAACCAGACTTCACCATGTACCAGCCCATTAATCCCTGAAAGAAAAAATAAACAAACTAACAGAAATTGACTTGAAATGAAGTACCTGTGTGAGAAATAAATTGCTTTTTGATAAACTTTCATAATATACTGTAATTTCTGTTGCATGGCAATTCAAAATAAATAGAACACCAAAAAGTTATATTATTTACAACTTTTAATCTCCATTTCTTAATATTTAATTTACATTCACATTCGATAACATTTTGGTTCATTTTGTGTTCTGTTCTTCAAAAGCAGATGCAACTTGGATTCCATTAATTCAGTTTCAAAATATACATCCTATTATATAAAAGTGAAATTGTTTACAATCACACGTGACACAAGAATTAGTACCACCAGTGTGATTGCTCCCAAATATGACAAATACTTTTGAGCTTGCTTGACCGTTGTTAAAAATAAGAAAAAAGAGTACCCACAAAAGGAAACAATGTATTGCGACATTTAGTGGAACTATTAACAAATAATGGAAGAATTAATTGATAAATAACATTGCAACAAATAATATTGAAACAACTTCAAAAAATGAATATTACCTCTAGTAAGTGATTGTTTATTTTCTGAATTAAGTACTTGTAAATACTTATATGGGTAGTTGTTTATTTTACATGAAATTGTTCAAACTGTCCATATCTGTGTCAAATTTTCTTCACTTATATAATCATAAAGGTAAGATGGAAATAGTTTTTCTGTGTAATAAAAGGGTATAAAGGGACATCTTTGTTCAATTTCTGTATGAAGTTATTTAATATTGTATTATTATAATACAAGTCACAACAACAGCAGGAAAGTAACATTTCTAATGTCTGTCTTTCTTCCTTTTAAAATTTGTGTGTTGTACATTCCTCTTCCCCTAAAACACCTTTTTGAAATATTTTGCCACCTGCGGTGTTCCATATCACTCCACTCCTTTAGTTCCCTAATACTTTGCTAACAATATTGTATACAGCATTAGAAGAGAAGTAAGTTTGCTGGACACTAAAATTCTATGTAAAATTAAATTGATTATTTGATGTTCTGAATAATTTAATAGCACAAGTCTACGTCTTTCTGTTGAAAAGTAGTTAGGTTTCAATATCCAAGGCAATTTTGATAAAGTGATATCATGCACTTAGAGAGGAAATTATTTCATTAAAAGAAGAGTTAAGATTACTATTGCATTGCTGACAGATGTTTTGCAATTGCATTGAGTATCACGACGCTCACCATTTCATCTCCAGCTCACAAAACATTGCAAGAAATGTTGTTGTTCTTTCCTTCATATTCTGTTTCTTTGTTATTTCCACAAGATATCAATCTGTATGCCAGGATGAGAGGAACAAAGTTTAGAAGAGGTCAAGCATAAACATTACACCTGAAAGAAATGACTAACAATTCTGACAATTTGTGTCAGAGATAAATTTAACATCTCTTCCTCCTTACAATGACCCCACATGAAGGGATAAATACACTCTGGGAGAACATGGAGGACAATACCCCACATGCAGAATTGTAGTATTTAACCTAATGCTTTAAAGTCCATTTGATACTTTGCTACAATTGTCCAAATTGGTAATGAGACTCCTGTGCAATTAACATTTAACACCCTTGACTCAGCCTAACACAATTTTATGCCATAATTAGTAACTACCAAACAGTTTGCTGGGAAAATAAAAATAATGAGAACAAATACAAATAATGTATTAAGAAAATAACCTATAATTAAACACATTTTGACCTATAGCTTTTAAAATACCTTGAAAAGAATTCTAGGGTATTCTAGCAGACTGGGTTATGCACTGCAATGTTTATTTGTTTGTCACCGCAGGGACGTAATGTAGGGTATCGAACTTAACCATTAAATTGCTTTCTTATAAAAAAGAATGGAGAATTATGGGGTTTCATTTTCTTGGTTTGTTCATGCCAAAAAAACTCAAAACTTTTGCAAACCCCAAACTTGTGTTCATTGCATGGTCATTCCTGTACTTCCTTTGGGCACAATATTTTAGATTTGCAGAAACATTAAACCATGCTTTTTTTTCTTTTCTTTTCTTTCTTTTTTCTTTTCAGTTTGCTTTTGTTCGGTGTTCTCACGGTATTAGGGGTCAATTCGTGAGTGGGGGCAGGGTAAGGTATAAGACACAAAATTGATGTCACTGCTACTGATAGTTGCAATCAAATTGCCATATCAACTGAATTTCCATCATCAATTGAAAATATACAGCTCTTAAATCCATTATTTATACCTGCAAACCAATCAAAGTGCCAAATGCAAGAATTCTCTTCTTCATTCCAGTTTTTAACCAACCTCGAGACCAAAACACCACAGCAGGAATAAAGAAAATGGCACCAATAGCTCGCCCCCACATTCGATGACCATACTCCATCCACCATATCCATTTGAATTCTTCCAGAGTTATATCTCTGTTTTTTCTAGGAAAAGATAATAAACAGAGTAAATGAAGTGCTTGTAAAAGAGCCCACTAATAATTTTAATGCAAACCAACATTTACATTTTAAATTCTGGATACTGCTTATAACGAGTAAATTCTGCTTCCCATTCTTCAGCCGTTCTTGGCAACTTCTCCCCAACTAAACGCCATGTGACCATGGATAGCCCTGATTCAGTCAAGCGTGTTACACCTCCTAAGAACAATGAAAAAATACAATAAGTCTCAGTGGTTGGTAAATCGATTAATAGTAGGCACATTTACAGTTCACAAAAACAATTTTAGACATTTTAAAACTTTGAAGATTTTATAGAATAATTAACAAACAAAAGGGCAAAACTAGCTTCTAACAATTTAATAATTGTCTGTTAAATAGATTATTGGCACTTTTGCATAGCAATCTCGTGGCACAGAGTGAAGTCTCTTGCCTTTCACCAAGGAGATGAGCGTTTGATTCCTCGACAATCACATGTGAATTTTAATACAACAAAACACGTTTGCCTACTTTACAGGGACTAGTCTAATCCCTATGAAGCGTCCTAATCATCTATCCTATTTCCTTCCCAATTCTGGCCACTGAGTAGTGACACAGACACGGGTATGCAGAGACACTACCTGGTGGTCCCCTTGACTGACTCATGAGACTTGTCAGATTTACTGGCAGATATCATGAATCTTAGTGGAGGACTACTCGCAAGTGCAAAGCACTCATTGCTTAACAAGGGGCTAGCAGATGGTTGCATTAATCTAGATGGATTCAATAGAAATGTAAGTCTTAAGAGTAACAATTGCATACTTGTTTCATAGAACCTAAATAAATTCTGAAGTGCTACATTCACAATTTTTAGTAGAAGGCAAAAATTAAACTGTCAGTAGCTATGCCGGCTTTGGTAACAAAATACGGTGCAAGGGGGATCCGTCATCTCGCACTAAAAAAGACAAGCAAACTGAAAATAATACCCTCTTTCATTTATTTACTAGATACATTTTATTTTAAACTTTATATAAAGAGTTAAGAGACAATAACAGTAATTTACCAATTTTAATGAATTTTCTTCTTACAAACAACCTTTACCAACGTATTAAATTTGTTTAATGGAACTTTAGCTTCACACATTGACCAGAATGATCAAGTTTTTCAGTTTTTTTCCATGTGTATGTAAGAAACTCTTCTGTACATAAAAATATATTTTAATAATATAAATATTTTAGTCTGTTTAAAATTAGTTAAAGAACATTTGACAGAAGTACATTGTTTTACAATAAAGAAAATAGAAAAGCTGTATGCAAAAGAGTAAACTGAAATAATCTTGCAAATTGGTATAATATATAATATGGTCAAAGAGAGAACCTAAATAACATTTGAATTTTTATGTGGTTGGTAATAAAATTGCTTACTGTGCTTCTGGTTCAGCAAGTGCTGTGAACTACATGGCAAGGAGCTACAATGAAAGGAGATGCAAAGTTACTTAGTGACCCATGCCAAGTCACATTTCCTTTGCAACAAAATTTCTCAGCAGGGACAGGGAGCAGTTGAAAAGTAAGCAGCCACGAACGTGCATAATGTTTTCCTCAAAAGGCACTGAGAACCTTGAAAGATTATAAATATATCTTAAAATTATAGCGGCTCTGAACCAGTGGTAGGGTGAGCACAAGCACCCCATGCTGCTCCTCCTGAGTTAATAAGCTGAGTACTTATGTGTTACACACACTTCTTTATTAAATATAGAACATTGCAAAATTTTATAACAAAGAATATTTCCCTTGACATTTATTTGAAAGTCATCCCTCTCATGTGAAGGAATTCCCTCAAAATGTTTCTTCTTAAATTAATGATTAATTAAATTAAGGGCAAATTGATGTTTGATCAACTGGGAACCAGCTAACAAATCTGGAGTTTCGTAATGACACAATTTTTGAAATTGAATCTACCAATTGGACAGCCATTTCCCAGCTGATCAAATATCAATTCACCCTGTTTTAATCAGACAATAAGTAAAGATAAAAACATATATTTGGAAGTTTTTAATACCTAAGATACCACAAGACAACACAAGCAGAATTGCATATTAAACAGGGAAAGAAAGAGAACTTACAACCTCTTTATTAATAATACTTGAAAGTTTAAAACAAGAGGGTTTTTATGACTGACAGATTGCACATTTGTTGGAATGAAAATTCATTTGTTGCCAGAATTGTGTTAAACGATGCAATACCAAACAACGGCATATTTCCATAATACTTTTCAAATACGTTCATCAAGATAAAATTTAACCTCATACCTAATATAACTGCTCCAAAAACCATTCCACTACATCCAAGAAGCCAATATCCAACAATCTTTTGTGTTGAAGATACATTCACAGTACTTGTGCTAAATGGTGCAATTTTGTTTCCTTTGCCAATAATCCAATTCTGAAATTATCAAACTTTTCATAAAAAAATGTCCAATTCAAAGTAATATGTACACATGATCACAAAAATTAAAACCTACATACCTCCAACCATTGTCTCCCACTGGATGAGGCCAGATTAGTAGTGCTAGTGTAACACGGCCATACCCGATTCTACAGCAAATGGAAAATTATGAAGCTTAATTCTGGCCATTTGGGAAACACAGTGAAGACTGTCACAATATTTTTGATAAATATAAAACATTTCTTCACCTTCCAAAGTTTTCCACTTCCATTTCTTGTGACGAATGGCGATGTTAAGCGTGCTACGTCTCGTGACAAAATCCGGAACATTATGTTAGTTTTCTCTTAATTTTCAGCATCGAATAAATGCATACGGAACAATGCTCACTTATCTATCAGGAAATGTACTTGCCGCTTCCTGATTCCTTTGGTGTATTTGTCCACGGCACGCCGAGCCGGGCACGGACAACTTCAGTGCCTATAGTTCACTTTAAATGTAGTATCTCCCGAAGGTCGAAAGCTGAAAGGAGGGACACTACATATCCAATACGGAGCTTCAAAACCAAAAACTAGTCGTAACGAAGGGCTCGATTACATGTTAGTGTACCTCTCATCTTCCAGTACATGATGTTGAGAAAACACTAGTACATTAGTACCTGTACATTTAAATTTAACAATAAAAAACTAGGCTCATCGACATGAGCATGACAGCTATATTTGGGTTTTTAGTTTTTGGCGCGTGAGGACATTTTACGATGGAATATCTCTTGGCATTCCGTGTCTTTCTCGGTCGTGACACTAGAGGCCGAAAAAGACTCAAAATGCCATGAGATAGTCCAACGTGAAGAACGCCCTCACGTTTCAAGAAATAAAAACCCAAGCATATAGTGCTATTTTACATAGTTGCCTTTCAAGACCCGTCTTCACGATGGAATAAGTCACGGCATTTCGCGCCTTTCTCGATTGTGCCGCTATACTACAATTTTTGTTCCTCTGGCAGATACCAGCTGTTTCGGTTTCATCCAATCGGGAGCTTGAACGTCAGCAGTGATGTGTAGAATTGCATAAATTGCAGCATAGATGTCGCATGACCCCCCTCCCCCAAGCACTGCTTCATACGGTCGCGATCATGCGATCATGCCACGCGATTGAAACCGTACTGAACCGTACGCTTGCGATCATGCGACACCTAGCGGTATAATATGCGGCAGCTATATAAAAATCGCACTATACACATGACGCGCTTTTCATTGCAGGTAATGTCGAACGAACGATTTGTCACATTAAATACAGACTTTTTTTAAAAGGATTTTGATATACTACGATCTTAATACAGCAATTTGGAGTTTGTCCGAAATTTATCATAGTGAACTCTCTATTTATGCAGACCCTTAATAAGTGTGAAGTTTCGATTTAATTATTTTCGTGAAATTTAATTAAGTGAAACGGAGGTTGGTTTCTTGTTATTACTAGTTGATGTGCTTGTAATGGTATGAATATGTATTTGCTGTGATATGTGATGTGATAAATATATAATTCTGAAAGGTTGAAGGACAACTTGGTCTACAATGGAGTGGGCGGTATTTTTATTGTTCTATTTCTTGCAAATGTTATTGATGTATTCTGTAATATTTAGAACTCTCTATGAATTTTGGATAAATTAGGGTGGTTCTGATTGCTTTTCTCAGAAAGGAATTTACCATAGTGATACCTAGGGGTAGTAACTTTTAAATTTCTGTGTAGAAATTCCTAAAAGTAAATTAAGGCATATTTCTTGATGAGATTTGTTCTTTAATGACAGATTTTGAAAACAAAATCATTTACAACTTGTAGAAAATTTGAGGAGTACAAAAATCTCTATCTTTACTATTTTATTTGTAGTAACACGCCAAAAAAAACTTTTGCAAATTTCGAAAAATCAAGGATTTTTACGAAAATAATATCTCCACTATTCTTTTAAGCGTCCGGCACACTGTACGTTAACAAACTTTAATTTTAAAAAATTGGTGCCATATTTTTGAACATTTTAAAAACGTTCCAGAGCTTTCATGTTAAGTGCTCCTAAAAAGAAAAGAAAAATCTGTTTCAAATTCAAGGTTCGCGACATCAGGACATCAGACAGATTGATTCGATCGGAGAAACCGAATCTCGATTTCGGATCGAATATTTATTTCGGAGAAAATTTGCTGAACGTTTTTGGCGCTAGGGTTGACCACTGACGGACAGAGACGTTTTGCCGTCAATCGATTGATTGTTAGTGATTTCAGGCACATCCACTACTAAGGCCATTAGTCCTGTAAATGTAATGCATGCTTTGCGGCGGTGGTCTTCTCCCGCTGTATAGCGAGATCCGGCGTTGACCTATCGTTGGCAAGCGGGGTTTTCCCCAATCAGGTATCTCCTACCAGCGGGTCACCGCCCCGGCTGGGAGAAGTTCTAAGCTTCCGACCGCTCCCGGCATATATGGTGATGTAGTTCATGTAAGTGTGTGTAAGGGGTGATAATAGGACAAGGAAGAAGAAGGAAAGATCGCGCGCGGTCTGTGGCCTGTTTGTTAGGGTGCTGCTCCGGCATTCGCCTGGTATTGATCGAAAAACACGGAAAACTACCGATCAGAGCAGCCGACCGCTAGAATTCTCCTCCAGAGTGACTGAGAAGCTAGTGTCGAAAGCTAGCGAGTAGCCGACAACCTAGTGTCGAAAATCCTGTCACCGTCGGGACTCGAATCTGGACCTCCCGGTCAGACGAACATCGGTTAAAGTCTAGACCATCTCTCCCGGCGCCGTCAATCGATTTTTCGGTACCAAGGACCCACATGGAATGGATTCTGCCTACACAACATGTTAGAGGAAGTAATTTACTATATGTAGAAACAATATTTATCCACTTTTCCGTCATCAGGGCCCAGCTATGAGTTTTTCTCTCGGGAACTCGCCGTTACAATACAGCGTTACAATACTTTCTCTATACTGCGTAAGCAGTAGCGAGAATGCGAAGAGGTTATACTTTTATGTGTGAAAAATCAAACATAAGCTATTTGAATAAAGAGGTCGCAGTATTTTATCGGTTTTGTAATTCTCGTTATTTGATATTCCCGCTGAACGGTTTTGTTTACTAGTTGTTTCCATGGGAACGAATACAGAAGGGTTCATGTTTAGAGTTAGATCGATGAAACTGACGGTCATATTGTTTCGTGTCTACTTTGAACTACAATGTTATTTGACATATTTTGCAGACCAAATGCTATACTCAACACCCACGTTACTATAGTGTAAAGTAGCAAAGTTTTCGCCTACAAGATAACTGCTCTGAATGCCAGCGAGACGTGAGGAACTTTGCTGTTCACATTCTGATGGAGGCGTGTGGGGATGATGGCGGAAATACCTTGTCTCCAACAAAAGTGCCGAATACGTATTCAAATATACATGTAGCTCATGTTGAAGGTTCGGCAGAAATTTTGATTGAACCTGATGTTGTGGAATTTTTGTTTCGTGTCGAAAGCATCAAGGATAAAGCAGAAGATGCGAAACAAAGTGTTACTAAGCGCATCGACTACCTGTTGCAGATAATACGAAACGCGAATATTAAGGTAAGATTGACTTTAGATAACAATAGATTTTAACTAAAAATTTCACACTCTGTATTATATCAACTAGTATTTACTTTCAGGGTGACGTAACAGTAACAACTAATCGATTATTGCAAAGAACTGGTGAACAGTTTCGTTTGATTGGGGAAGTTCTTGTGCAGTGTGATGCTGAACAAAAATATGAAGAGATAATTAATATAATTGTGGAAAAACTGGAGAGCGGAGTAACTATAAGTGAACCACACTTTTTTCACTCATCGAAGTCCATTCAGGAAGGAAGGTAAAAAGGTTTCTGTTTAAGTCGTTAGGTATCAGAGTTCCAGATATTTGAATCGTTATTCCACGGGAAACACAAGAATCAGGATAAACAAATTAATAGTTTCTATTTGAATGAACATTTATAAAATAATATGCACACAATGCACTTGCATACCATGTGCAACTTTACCGATACTTTGGCATAAAAATGGAGCCCATAAAATTAGTATATTTCAGTAATGATTAACAACGTTGTTTATTGTATATCTAAACCAGTACGAAGGATATACGGAAAATAGATTAAAAATGATATATAACATCCTTCACCGGACATTTTAAGGAGTAATTGCCGCGAAATTCATCGCAAACGGAAGTACAGGCTATCGGTCTAGGAGTTACAACACCACCAGCTGTACTTAATAAAACAGATGTATCTTATCACCGCCAACAAATCGAAGTTCGACAACAATTTCCTTCTCAATTAGCTCATCGGTGCCGTATTGTTGCAATATTTATATTAAGCTTTGCAGATTGCTTAAAAAGAAATTCATTAACATACTGAGAATACAAATTGAGAAAAAAGTAAAAAGTGAAAGAGTACAAATATAATTAATATTGGCATATTCAGTAGAAAATTATAATTAAAATTATATTATTTTTCTTATTATTCATTCAATTTTTCTCGTGGCCCATAGTTTGTGAGATATATTTCATTAATTTCAAGCAAAATTTCGCAAACACATATCTTTTTTTCAAAAAATTGTACATTTTTTTTAAAAATGGACCTTTTTTAAAAAGTTATTTTGTACAACAAACCGTTTCAGGCAAAAATCACCATCTTCTCTTTTGTAGTTTAAAAAAGTTTGTTGCATTTTTTGAAAAATCCAGCAATTCCCGAAAATGAGACTAGTGCAATATTTCTTACGTTCCTTATTAAATATCTGGAGAAAATTTAAAGAAACAGTTTGGGGTGGTTTGGATTAGATTTACTTATTTAAAATGTACATTAGATGAATTTTTTTTGTGAAGTTGGCCGATCTGGAAAGAAGTCCCTTTCTCGGTAGGTGCAGCACGCTGCACTTTTACACCGTGGAGAGCGCTTGTGGAACATGAGCGTGTGTGGAAGGATCTTTGTTTCAAAATAAACCAGGGTAGTGATATTTTCGAAATAAAATAATTTTATTTGCGTTCAACGTGTCGAAGCAATAGTGCTTGTTGCGAAGTGCTGGAGTCGAACGTAAGTGTTCAGTGGAAATCAAAGCCAGAGCTACGAGCGCTACCTGACTCAATCACGACGCATAAAATTATGAAGTAATGATTCAATATAGACTTTTATTTAACTTAGTTTAAAATAATTTGAATTGCTTACATATAGCAACAGCATATTTGGCTACGCTGTAATAGGATACAGATCTCAAACAACCCTAACCAATAAAGGAAAACATGGGACTTGAAATGCCGGGCTTTTTGAATTCTGAAATCGGAGATATTGCGGCGAACCTCTACTTTAATATCTAATAATATACAAAAGGAAAGAAAAGATGGATGTGTATTATTTGAACCTTCCAGCCATAGCCACCACTACCCGCGAAGTGTTATTAGTAGAGCCCGGAAGTTCCGGCATTTATTTTTTACTAAAATAGGCATTCCAAAAAGGTATTTATTCTAGCTAAAGTAGGGTTGCAAAAAAGGCATGTAAACAATGAAAACTCACTCGTAAAAGGAATTGTAAAAATTTAATAATTAAAGTTATTCAAACTGAAATTTACATTATCACTTAACGTGTAAGAAAAAGGATATTTTCTTTGTAATCTTGATTCCGCGTGACCTCGAGGTATGATGGCTCCGAATTTCTTTTTCTCGCGACGCTGACACTTCAAAATGCTACCGTGAACTCCCTTTTTGATCTTGAAAAGCAAGTAGTGGAAACGGAATTATATTTTTCGTTCTTCACACTTGTATTATCGCCGAAACTGAGATGTGTATATCATATAGAGAGCTGTCACCAAAAGGATAGGTGATCTTACTCAAAAGTACAATGGGGTTGCTCATTAGCGAACAAAGCCTGTCGGCATCGATGAAAAAAATCCAAAATCTGTATTGGTATCATCTACCTTTTTCATTAATATTTTTATCACTGCGTGTGCTTCCACAGTTCAGGCTTGTAGGTAGTATACGTACGGTAGTATCCAATTTCATCGCGATCGGTGCCAGGAGAAACTAGTGGTGCTAAAAAAGCACGTACTTGCTCGCCCTTGAGTAACGGTTATGTAATGTTATACAGCATTTCTGTCTAAGTCAACACATCTCAGTTCATGAGTGTCGACAACAAAGCGCGCATGCAGCGATGGGCGCTGCCAACAATGGGCACGTATTTCTTATCAATTCTTCCTAAAAGCGCCATTTATGTCATAAATGAAAGGTGGTCCGTAGTTGGTGTGGAACCTGTATATATTTCATTAATTTCACGCAAAAATTCAGTTAACCAGGTAACTTCCACAAGCGGTGCACCGCCCCAGTCGGAACAAGCTCTAAGCCACCGACCGGTCTCCAGATATGTGTGGTAGTAGAGCACATACTGGCGTGTATGTGTGAATCGGGGTGTGGATAGGAGAAAGAAGCGGTAGGAAAGATCGCGCATGGTCCGTGGCCCGTTTGTTAGGGAACTGCTTCGGCATTCGCTTGGTGTTGATCGGAGAAAGCAGTGGATACTAACGATCAGAGCAGCTGGCCGCTAGTGTTCTCCTCCAGATAGCGACTGAATTCGACCTAGCTATGAAGCTAGTGTCGAAAATCCTGCCACCGTCGGGACTCGAACCTAGGACTTCCCGGTCAAAGGGGAAATGGCCTTTATGTTGTGACGGAGACTTTGGTGTACTGCATACACGTAGTTTATTTCCATATATGCATATAAGTCGTGCCATTTACTGCCGGTTCGTTCGTTCGTTCCCTGTTAACATCTGTCATGTACCGAACAAATCGTCTGGCACGTGCGGCGCCACACATTCGGCATTCGTCAATTTGCGAGCGAAAGCTCGCTCAATCCCGAACAGCTGATTTGCTCGGCGAAAGTTCGCTTCCTTTGATACGTGCAAAAGATCGACACGCGGTGGGTAGGGCGAGCACTTAAGTTCGTCGCTCGGCAAATAGCAAGCGAACCATCCACACTAAGCGGGATTCGGCGAGCGGGCGCTCGCTACTCGCCTATTACCGAATGTGAGGCGCCTAAGCCCCCTTCATACCCTAACCGCACTGCTGCGACAGCGGCGCTGAAGAGGTTTCCGGAACCGAAGCCCCTTTTGCTGTCCTCTCCCACCCGTGTAGGCTCACTGCAGCCCCATGGCAACCGCGTGCTCTTGCCACACATGCGCAATGTCGTGCTATTACGCGCACTTTCCGCACGAAACGTTTTTTAAAAAATTAAGCAGTTTTTGAGACAATATTATTTTTGATATTGCCCATGTTGCACTCAAAATTGTGCAAAAGTTCTATTTTCAAAAAAAAACTATACAACATAATATTAATTAAAGAAAAAATTGCGGGGAACAAATTTCATTTGCAGAAATAATCTCAATATTCAGTAATGTAGTTGTAAGAGGGGGTCCAAAAAAAGTCCGACTTTTTCAATTTTCAGAAAGTTGCAAATTTTATAAACAGTGAAAATTGGACCTACGCCATCTTTATAAGTGTATTTTCAAAAAGTGGGAAATTTTACAAACAGTGAAAATTGGACCTATGCTCTCTTTATGAGTGTAATTCGCTCAATTTTTTAAAAATTCCAGTCATTTTGGAAAAAAATTGGAAAATGTCCCGTCAGCTTAATGTACAGAAAGTCATAAGCCACAAAAGAATGCATGTAATTATCATTCAAAATCCTTCTTAAGGAGTTTGACAGATATACTTGGGGCTATACAACTTACTTTTGCAAAAACCCTTCCCCTTGAACCATTTAAATAAATATTTCGCAAAATGTATTTTTCAATATATTTTCCTCCACTTTCAACCTAGTTAATTTGGTAGAAACTTATTACTTAAGAGACTTACAATGTGAAACTGAAAATGTTTTCAAATTTTAACAAATTGGCTTCAATTTGTTTGAAAATTATATATGTTATATTTTAAAATTTGTGTATTTTTTTAACATTTACAATAGGATTATATTTGATGGTTTAATGAATTCTACCAGCTCAGAAGCTTTTAGTTATTTCCTTTGCTGCTTCTCAATTTTTTTTGTCAACAGAAGAACAAATAATGACACTTTTCAAAAAAGTACAGAAAACAGTTTTTTTTTTGACAAACACATTAGGTTCTTAAATGACTTTTAAAAACAAAATTTTGATGAAATTTGTGTGGGTTAAAATTAAGAAAATGGGAGAAATGTAAATTCAATAGAAGCTATCAACTTCAATAGCATTGTTACATTGCAAAAAATTATCCACAGTAATCATAGAAATATTGTGTATTCGAAATTTGTTTGTACTTCTTGGAGAAAATGTGAATACTCGGAATGAATTTGGTACTCGTTATTAGAAGGAACAGTCTTTCATGTAAAAACATATTTTTTCAGGAACATAACTGCATTCAATATAAATTTTTTGAGTTTATAAGATTTTCTGAATGAATTAGAACCCTTTTATTTTAGATATTTTGGTAATATTACTTACTTTACACATTACTTCATCTTTCTTAAACATTTCATATATTTTATACTTTGAAATAGACCATTTCAAATGGGAGTTTGCAATATTTATTACTGGAATCATCTTTCTTACAAGGTCATGCCATGCTATTGTGTTCCTACAACCACTGGATCTTTGCCATGAATTGTCAAACTTCCCCCCTCTTGTGATGCAGAAGCAAATTTCAACCATGAGCTTAATTGTGATTTATAGAGTCCATGCATAACTCCCTCAAAATCTAACAAATATTTTTTACAAATCATTCTCTTCCCTTTGTTGGATTTGGGTTGGAGGAGGGTAGTTCCCTTTTACCCCTCCCCGGAATTCAATGTTGGCTTCACCGAAAAAAAACAAAAAAAAAAACGCTAGAGTATACTTGATACTGTAACAAGGAAACTTGTTACAGTATCATGGATCTGGTATACTCCAACTTCTTTTTTCGGTGTATTCACTTTGCGCACCGAGACTTTGTAAACAACATTGAATACACCATTACGAACGTATTTTATATTTAATATATAAAAGACAATGTTTGTTTGCCGGTGCTTAATGCGCTGCCGTACATACAACCGATTGAGATAAAACTTAGTCAACTTATTGCTTGCACCTGCGGGAAGAAGATAGGCATATTATAATGGAATGCGCATATACCTGCGCACATAGTTGCGCGTTGATGATGTTTTTATCTTTTATTTATTTAGGGGCGCTTTTCGTTGCTTTCTACGCAACCCGCGGCCCACTGAAGCACGATTATTAAGACGTCTTCATTGCGTGTTCTGCCGTTGCAGAAATGAAGTTTCTCCCGGGAGAGAAAGAGACGCAAAGAGAGAAACAAAGCGACACGGACAGAGAGAGACCGGAGCACACTCGCAGAAAGTCCATTCAAATTTGTGCAGAGCCTAGCATAAAACGTGTTAACAATCACGTGACCAGTGGCATATGAAGTGTAAAACATTGCAATTACGAAGCATTGGCGGGTCCTCTAGTTACCTATAAAATGCTTGTGATGAAGACTTGTGTACAATTACTTCTTTAGATGTAGACCTTTTTCCAGATGCCTCTGAATCCTCATTACGGTTTGATGATGTTCTGTGCTCACAAAACACATGAATAGAGTCATTTTAAACAATAAAATGAATAATTAGGTACACATTTTCTTGAAGGTTTTGGAAAAAAATACAAATACTTTTTAAATTTTTTATTACAATAAATTCCATTTACTAGTTATTATGGAAGACAGTAGGCCCAAAGCAGAAATACTTTTCAATATAGCAGTGTCTCTATTGCAATGAATTTGTCAAATGTTCTTTCAATTAGTTTTTTTAAAGTAAGAATTATTGACTAATTTTTAATAACTTCACCACCAATATTGTATTTGAGAGAAAGAATATTCCTTTAATAACACTTGCAAAAATAAAAATAAGTGGTTCCTTTCCTTAAAAACAATTCATGAGAATTTCACATTTCAAAAGTACCTTACTTTCAATGACTAAATTACATGCTGCTGTTGTCTTCAGTAATTATCTACAGAAACTTGAAAATAATATACTAGCATGCTCCTCATAATTTGACAACCAATTGTGGGAAATAAAAATAACAATGGAATTTTCAATATGATTTAAAAGGTGTAGATTTGCATTTGCTTTTCTATCAAGTAAGGTTCACTTGTATTCTTGAGCCTCTCTTTATTATAAACACTTTTGCAGGCAACACGCTTTAAAATTAGCTGTTAGTAGTGCAAGATCTAAGGCACAAGAAATAGCATTGTCTTCCGGCCAACAAGCTGGCCAAGCCCTAATTGTTGAAGAAAAAGAAAGTCGCATTACTCGAGTAAAACCATTACCACCTAACTTATGGGAATCCATATCAAAGAAGCGATTTTCACAAGCACATGAAATTCAGAGCCGTATTGTTGCTGTATATGAATTAACTCCTGGAAATAAATGTAAGGAGTAACTGGCATAAACATTGTTTTATGCAGTCAGAGGGTAAGTAACTTATATTTGAAAATATATCATCTGTTAATAAACATAAGCAAATAATTTAGATGTGATTAAAGTGCATTATTTTGTCATTGAGGGTATAAACGAATTCTATTTACAGATTTCTTGATGTTCATTTATGTAACATGGATTGTTTCTTGTTCAAGCTCAATTATTGACAATACGAATAGAAGGTGAAAATGAGTGGATGAAATTCTGCTCTCATTACTTTCTTTAAAATGCTAAAGCTGAGAGTTGAGATCTGCTGGTCAATTAAGCACATCTTCAACTTCTTCTATATTATTTTAATTAAAAGCTGAAAATCAGTTCTTTCAATAATTTTTTGAATTGAATTGAATTTGCCTTATTTTACGTGGCGAGACTCGGGCCATCTGGCTCGCTCTTCCGTCTGACCATTTTGAACTATGATTACTTATTCCAAGGAGGAAAACAACAAAACAAGATGCTGTTCTTTGTTAAAATCAACCCAGCAATTTGAACACTAAATTAGGTTCAAAGTTAGTTTTTAAATTGAGTGTTAGTTTTATTGTACTATGTTTAAGGTTCAAGCAAAATATTCTATTATAAGATGTGCTCCTGTAAGAAATGAAATTAATCAAGTCTTCAAATCCTTAAAAATATTTTAAATGATTAATTATTACATACAGTTAAATGGAGAATATTAGCTTGTTATACGATAATTAATTAATCAAAAATGAAATGGAGCCTTCGCAAACAACGATACTGCCAAAATTGATATATCAGAATTACGTGTGTTACATTAATTTATATTAATGACTAATGACATAAACATTCACAATTACAAAAATACTTGATATTGAGTGACAGAGTAAATATTATGAAATCAATTGATCAAAATATTTTTAACTTTTGTCCTGGATGCTGTCAATAGCAATGACTTTATTTACACAAATGCAAAATTACATTAAATAATAAACTATATTTCCATACTCTTCAATCACAAGAACCAAAAGTTTTATTTCTCAAAATTAGACCTTTCCAACATTGCTATTACTGGCAATCGCTCACATTAACTCTTAATTATTAGCAAAACTAGTGATCTGTAGCAGCAAAAATGCTACTGAATAAAACTTAACATAACATGAACAGCGCAAAATAACAGCAATAATATTTAGCATTCCAGTCCAACAATTCTTTTTGCAGTCGGCAGTCAGTTCTTTGGAGCTTCTTGCTGCAACATGACGTCAACTACGTTACATGCTCTGACGCACAGATTATGAAAATTCAGTCAGTACATGCCTAGTGAGAGGCAAAATAAAAATAAAATATTTGCATTTGAATGAAAATAATATATATATATAATATATTATATATATATATATATATATATATATATATATATATATATATATATTTTTTTTTTTCATTCGAAAATGCAAATATTTTATTTTTATATCTATATATATATATATATATATATATATATATATATAAATATATATATCCATGGGATAAAATCACCCTTTTAGGATCAAATACGTAGCAGCTGCGATGAATGTGGAGCAAAACCAATAAGGTATCCCAGATCAGATTAGTAAACTAACTGGAAGGGCAAAGTGCTGTTCTGTAATTTTCCATACCACCACTAAGTTTTCAATTTCTGTAATTTGATATCTTTTGTACACCTTTCCTGCACAAACTTCGTTAGTTATTTATATTCAAACTAGTTACTTATAATTTAGAGGTTTCGCTTTGCAATATCTAATTCCTTCTCTGCGTTGAGTAATAAGAGTCCTAAGCACTGTGGAGTTTGTCTCAGGGAACACATGCCCACTTTCACCAACTACAGTACATGGGCCTGTGTCACAGGAGCATTGTGTTGATGTGCATCAAAGCACATTGTCAAGAGCGCTCATGTGCAGGTTTCACATAAGATACAGCGTTAAACTGCAATGCATGTAAAGTGACTTGTGTGTGCAGGCACCTATACAGATGACTTCATCAGCGTTTGGTGACACGCATCAACATAACAGACTTAAATTGTTGTACCAAACAACCTGGCACTATTTCGTCATTTTTGATATAAGTACATAAATAAATAAAACATTAGGCAAACATTGTTGAAGAAACGAAATTTTGATATGGTTTGAAAATATGAACACGGAACACCACTTACATTACTTCACATTACATTAATGTGAATAAACTATCATTTAATGCCATCTATTTCCCCACCAAAATATGAAAAATCATAAATCTTTGCTGTGTTGGTTTGGAGTAGTTTTTGTACTAAAAAAATGTACAGGGAATACAGAGGTAAATTAAGTCACATACTTGACAAAGATCAATTATGCATAATGATTTCATTTATTTTAACTTAAACACGTATATACAATCTATAAGAGGGCTATGTGGTGCTTGACCAATCAGCGTACAGGTAACCAAGGCCGAAAGATTTCTGCATATTTTTTCCTTTCTGCAAAATAAAAAAGAATAGTAAGTTACAAAACTTGTATGTATAGAATGTTTAACAGAAATATAATACAAAAAATATCTGTCTGAGAAAAGATATATTATTGGGCCAACTATTAATTACAATTATAATACACACAGAATACACATTAGAATTTCAAATGTTTTTTGGTTATTTATCATCTATGAAAAACACATTTCAATAGTATTTCACTTAAAGTTAATTGGATTTCCAGGTGCCTCAACTACTTTTGTCATTAGTCTCGTAAGTGTTGTGCATGCTATATATCAGGTTCCTCCTTCCTTCGAACATGCTAACCGATGTCGACATACTGTTTGAGAGACATTCACCACCGGGTATTATCTTTGTTGTGAAGATCTCATAAACTTCCAACTGATCTCCTGATGTGTGTGAAGGTGATATGCTCATACGTGTGAGTGTGTGTATAATGGGAAAGGAAGGGACTAGTTTGAGCAAGGGAAGATAGTGCATTATCTGCAACCAATTTGTTAAGGTCCAGCATTTACCTGGCATGGATCAGAGAAAAACCCAGAAAATTACCGATATGAGCAGACATTCGCCAGAATTCTTTTCCAGGCAGTGGCTGATTTTGACCTAGCTATGAAGCCTAGGTCGAAATTATCTGCACCCATTGGGACTTGAAATCTTGGGCCTCCCAGTCAGACCCTGCTATGGCAAAATTTGCCTTGAGCTAGCACAGCTAATAAATAGGACTTGTAATATTGAATATGCATAAATGATGGAGAAGATACAAAACAAATCATTTTTTGAATATGTACACCACACTTTTTTCTAAACAAGAAAAATATTTATATCTTTTTTATTGTTATCAAATTGAACTAAGGCATTACTGTTATACACCATGTGCGTTAATTTGAGCTTCACTTGTGCACTTTCAGACAGTTGATAAGAGTGAAATATAGTGTATTTATTTTTAATTTAAGAGACAATTTGCCCAAATAATTACAGGTAAATAATTACAACTCAATATGTGATTATAGAAAACAAAAACACTGACTAGAGAACTACAACAAAAATTACAAGAATAGGGACATGAAGATGCTAAAAATTAAAGTACAGCTCACATATAACGTTAATAGAGAAAATAAACCAATAAACAAAACAAAAGAATTAACACTATTATGAAAATATTGACAAAAACAATTTACTCAGTATAAGAAATCTTTCCCATTAAAAAGGTTACTCGTCACAGCATTGCTGAACGCTGCATCATTTGATGAAAGGGTTGTTAGCTGTGTAAGAATGCTCATAAAACTTCAGAGAAAAAATTTGGGGTCTTCTGGTATTGAATTTGGGAACTTTAAAACACAATAGATTTAGTAAAAGTGAACAATCAATAGTACCACTAAAAAGTTTTCACAAAAACATCATATCAACATAATCTCTATAAGATTTCAATGGATTTTAAAAGGGTCCTGAACCTGTACAAGGTATGCAGCAGGTTTAAAATACTTATGTTGAACTGTTTCAACTAGAGATACGTTCGAAAAACAAGGTGACCAAACAACATAAGAGTACATAAGTATTGGTCTAATCAAAATCAAATAAAGTGATCTCAATATTTGTAATGAGTGCAAATCATAGCATGTATGCATAATAAAGCCTAAAAACTGATTGGACTTATTAACTGTAATAAGATATTTTTTAAAAGACATTTTGATGTCCAAAACAACTCCAAGATCTTGTATAGTTGACACTCTTTCAGTAATCATCGTGTTAATAATATAACCCCCTTTGATCAACGTTCTAGTTCTAGAGAAAGTAATTGTTTTACATTTCGAAGGATTTGAATTAAGATTGTTATTTGTGTACCATTTGAAAAATTCATTTAGTGGTTCCTGTAACACAATTTTAACTTGAGGAGATTTAAAGATCATAAACATTTTTTTAGGTCAAAAAGATGAAATTCAACATTCCTTATAATATCACCAACATCATTAATAAAAATTTAAAATAACAGGAGACCCAGGTGGGAACCTTGGGGTACCTCAGATAAAACATCTATAGGTTCAGAAGTAGCATTTCTAACGCATGCTGTACACAACTCAACAAATAATGACTAAACCATTGAAGTAGAGATCAGCATATACCAAAACGTTGCAACTCGCAGAGAATGGAATGATTCACTGAATGCAAGGCCTCACAAAAGACCATATGAATACTATCAACTTAAACATTATTCTCCATTCCATTAAGTATATATTTACAGTAATATATGAGATAGGCCTCAATATTCCTTCTCCTAATAAAACCAAACACATTCTCTGACAGAAGTGGACAGATAAATTCATTCAATTTATTAACAATTATTAATTCAAATAGTTTAGGAATTACATTCAAAATCGTAATTGCTCTATAATTAGAAAAACAATTCTTATCACCTGATTTGAAGATTGGTACAATTTATGAGGATTTTCACTCCGATGGAAACATTCCTTCAAATAAGGATTTATCAAATAGAACCTTCAGCAATTGAGAGAACACATTTTTTAACAAAATTATAGGCATCCGATCAGGACCTGTTTTCCCTTTTATGTAAGCTTTTCAATTTTTTTTTTAACTTGCAAATCCATTTACAATAGACTGAGTATTTACAAAGGCAACTGCACCACTCATCGAGTCAGGCAAACCTCAGCTAGTTTTTTTTGAGTTAATGCATTTCCAGAAGTTTCTCTTATCAGTACTGATATGTTGAGCAAAACCTCATGAAGTCACCTTTTGCTTGGCTTTTACATTTATATCTCAGATTTGAAAACAAAGTATAATACAATGGAGAGTCGAACACTTTGTAGCATTTGTGAGCTTTCTTCTTCCTCAAAACTAATTCTTTTATATCCTGACTAACCAGTGAGAAAACTTTGATTTTTCTCAAGATCTTTTTACGAACAAAGAGATCAATACACTGATAAATTTATAAGTAAAACATGGAAATAGAATCAGAAAAGTAAAGATTGGAAGATGAGTATAAAGCATGTTAATCATAAAGATGATTCCATCCTAGAGTAGTCTGCATTAGTAGTCATAAATCTAATGTTCTTTATAAATATCATTACATGTTGTGGAACCCTGATAATTCAAACATAAGGGAGGATGGTAAGCATCAACAGAAACAACTTACTCAGGTGAATATAACAGTGTAATAAGTGGAATCAGAAAATATTAGATCGAGCATACCATCGTTCTTGTTAGTTATTACATTACATTTGAAAGCGATTAAAAAAAACTAATTGCAACACCTAAAATTTCGGCGCAGATTTTAGTTAGAAGGAAGCAAATAAAAAACACTGTTATTTAAATAAATAACATTTCAAATTCAAAACAATGGGTGGAATGAACTATAAAGCAGCATTTGTTCAAAAGTATATTCACTGACATTTAAGCATATGCTCAAGTTCCTATGAATAAAAATATTCTCAATGCGAGGAGTAAATTTTCATAGCAAATTGAGAATATTCTGTTCCCATTCTGCAATTGTGTTGCAGATATGCAGATGTGTGCAGGTATGTTCCCAATTTTGTTTTGACCAGGTAACATTCACACTAGCAGTTCTATTTACATTTTGTTGCATTACATTTTTGCTTAAACATACTTTTCTAATAATACATAGATTCTTTAATAGGAATGTGTGTACAATACATTGATGGCTGAGACTCAAGCTGTAAGTCCTTTCCTTTTTTTACCAAAATGAGATTGTTTTATTGTGAACAACGTTCCTGTCTACAGGTGGATCAAACCAAATTCTACATATTTCACTTCATAAGTTTGGATCAAATCCATTCAACATTAACCCATTCCTCGCTTACCCACTACATTCAAAAACTTTAAATTACTCTCCTGAAAAATGTAGTAAAATTTTTATTCATGAGGATGCATGAACATATGCTCTACTGGGTCTAGGAATGCAAATATTTTCTAAAGTTTCAGTATTTACTAATATTTTGAGAATATTCTTGAAACCTATTTATATGCTACCAAGCATCAGCTCAGAAAATGCAAGTAAATAGCATTTGCTCATATTTCTTTTCATACAACCTACTTTTTTAATTTCAACAGACTTCAGAACATTTCATACTGTAACATTATAATATTATCAGACTATAACTTTTGACAATGGCTGGGCAAAACGATTTTGGAGTCAATTATAATTCATGTCTGACTACCCTCGGTCAAAGAGTATTAATAAAACATTCTGGAAGGAAATCAAGATTTTTGACAATCAGGTACTGTAAATTTGAAATGGCATTTAAAACAGATTTTAGGGAGCAACAAATTTATTAAACAGAATCATCAAAATTGCCAAATGCATCTATTAAAATTGCAACCAGAATTTTTGTATAATATTCCCCAAATGAATGAATTGTGTTTAATTCCCAAGGAAAGGTGCAAAATAATAAATAAGTCACATGCAATAATTTTAGAAAGAAAATGTACCAGGAGCTGGGAAGTCTTCAGGATGCAATTCAACATAGTGACGGAACACAGCATCTCTTTCTGCAAAATATATTGCTCTTTGTTTCTCTACGAAATGTCCACCAACGATGCCAAGAGCTGCAAAACCAATGTGTTTCTGGATTCCTACAAAGAAAGTTTCGGTGTTACTGACGACTAATATACACTAGTCAATACCTCCAAATATCAATTGAATACATGGGAATTGAAACAAACCACTGTAGATTGGACGCTTTGCTATTCCATTCATTGCACATGCAATGATAAAACCTATAGTACCGCAAGCAACAGACCCATAGTACGTTGAAAGCAGAGGTTCTTCCCGATCTTTCGGAGTCAGTAATTCCAGAGGGCTCGTCATCACGGTATTATTAAATTACAATAATTTTATATAGTAAAAGAGCCGGACGCAAGGATAACAAGATCGCAACGTTCTTGGTCTTAAAAAAAACCTACATCAAAATCAACCAAGCACGTCCACAATCGTAACTTTGTAATAAATTATAGTACAGAACAGCCTCAGCACAACCACCTCGACCTCCTGTGTGTCAGCCAGGCGTAAAACAGTCACTAAGAATATCAGATTCTACGTTCTTGCGAATAACTGTAACTTCACTGTCGTGCGATAGTAGCGCTCCGGTGGGCAGTTGTGGACAAAACCCGCGAAATTTGAATTAGATATACCCGCCAAATACGAATCGCTAAAAAGAGCTACTTTCAAAAGAAAACAACTAATGCTGAACCAAAGTTTTTGTTGCAAATGAAATTTAACAAATTTATTATTGATTAACAATATAATAATGAAGTTTATTAGTAAGCAAAATGAATAAAAAAATCGGGGCATATAATGTATTAATTTTCTTTAAAAATAAATAACCAGCAAATGCAAACTAATACTTTGTTATTTGTCTTTTCCAGTTTCAATTGTCACAGGTATGGATTAATACAAAAGAAAACAAAATATAGTAATATTTATAAACTTTATTGATACATATTTAAAACTTCTCAACTTCATACACATACAATACAATACAATACACATTCAACAATTACAATGGCAAGCACAATTGCATCAACGCATTTATTTCCATTATAAAATATCAACACAAAGTGAAATTGCGATATATAACAGCCACTGCAAGGAGACTGACTGGTCCAGGGTAATATTTGGGGGCTCACTCCCATGAACATGCTCTCACTTGGTACTGAAATGAAAATTAATCGGGCATTTACCTCTTTATACATACTCATGCAGCGATTCGGGCATTCGACGTCTGTGGCGCAGTGGCATGTTAACTATGAGGATTTGAGTTCGAGTATCGGAGAGGAAAAATAGTTTGCTGCTTGAAAACACTTTTGCTGGTTTATGTAGTAGTATGTTGCGGAGCACTTGGAATCAGTGCGAGAAAGTATATGCTTTGGCAGCACCACTAGTTAATTTTGAAAATTATCTTTCTCCCGTGGCTACTGTAACTAGCAAAGTTAATAAAATTTGTAATATCACGCTAATATTAGGGAAAGGTGAAGTTAGTATATTTTGATATATGAATTCTAATACTTCAATTGGTACTGATTTTGATTAGAGAAATTTCATATTTATGTTTAGTTCATCTGCGAGTACTAATGCCTTTATATCTTTTGAATTAAGTATCAATTTCATCGATCAGTTTAAATTATAGACCCATACAAGTTTTTAATACACTGATTTACCAATTTCTGCTTTTTTTAAAAGTCACATACAAAATTAAACGCATCACTTTGCACTTTAGATTTATTTACTCAAAAAACAGTAAAAAACTGTATGTGACGTATGAGGGAGAAGATAATCTGCGCACGTTTTCTTGAGTTCCAGAATCCATTCCCATCATTTTAACTATAAATAGATGAAAAATGTATAAAAATTAAAAACAAATTTAAAATAATAATAATAATAATAATAATAATAATAATAATAATAATAATAGTAATAATAATAATAATAATAATAATATTTTTAAAAAAGCGCGACAATAGGGACATTTGAAAAACTAGACATTTTTGTTCCCGGGCAATAGAAAACTTATATTCAACGGTAAGCGAACTGCAGATTTTATTTTCTGCATTACTAACAAAAAAGTAACACGCCCTTACCTCTACTCCTACCACTACAAGAAAAAGGAGAGTTCAAAAAAAACGTGGGCATAGTGAAGCTACATTTACGTTCAGAAACAAAACAAGGGGTCATCTCAGCATTTGCTCAATATATCAGGAAAATTGAACAAAAACCTTGATAGGAGCAATTGAACTTTAAGCAATAGATGGGACTTTAAGCAATTGAAACCTTTCATCTACAGATGAAACTACGATCTCAATAATAGCCGTCTGTAAGGATATGCGTTTCATACGGTATGCGAAAATTCTTTTGGATCATTTGTACAGTCATTGTCTCATAATCGAACATAGTTTTCTATTTTCGACAGCGTGTATGTGGGGGGAAATCTGCATCCACATCGTAAAAATTAGCAAGCTTAGTGATTAGTATTTCATCAAAAGTATTGCGAAGTCTGATGTTCGTTTTAAGAAGAGGGGGCCGGTTTTTAGAACCTCTGATGCCCCTGGCGAATCCGAAAATGGAAGCCTCTCATACACACGGGGAGATATTTCATTCAGCGATAAGTAAATACATATGAATTGCACCTGTATTGCTACCAATAAATAAGAAACTTTACAGCTGACCAAAAAAGGTAGAGGTTGAATTTTGCGAGAATGTACCATTTGTGTATTAATAAATGGAAAATTAATATTACTTCAAATCAATAGAGCAAAACATGTACAAGGCAGTGAGCTCAATTTCATTTGGTAAGTGATAACGGAGATTCAAGTATTGTTTCCCAAAGCTGCGAAAATGTAATGGACATACTGTAAAACGGTGCCAAACAAAACAGCTTTATCTCAAAAATAATTTTACCTATAAAGATACAACACCAAAGATTTTTTGAGATAGGTGGGACTTGGCATTCAAAATTTCATAAAAATCTCATAAGAAATCGCGGGGTACTTTTCTACCATTTGTTCAAATGGTAGCTCACCATTTGCGCCTTTCGCCCCCACCTGCTTAACCCTCCTGTACCGTCCTCTGATTCACAATGAATGATGGAATCAAAATTAAATCCTCATGCCCTATTTGATAAATACTTTCCTCCAGTAAAATTTCTAATGAAAGTTCGCGATCTAGGCGTTTCTCTGACGACCAATAACTCCTACCTTAAGCGATGTTGCTGCTGGATCAGCGATCGGGGCCCGCCTTTTTATGCATTCGCCCTCGGTGTAGGGGTGACTGCTTCCACGTCATTGGCCTGCGCCGCGCCGTGGACATAGCGCGCAACAGTATTGCGGGCTGAAGGCGCGCCCTTTTCAAATCGCTCCGCGCTCGCTCACCCGGCCCGCAGACACTCTCTTGTTGCGTGGGCGTGTGGGACGAATGCACTCACCCGCGTTCGTCACAATGTCAAAAATTGTGTAAGGACATTTCTGTGACAAGATTATGATATTTTCCGCCATTTTAATGGCTTCTACGACGTGAACGAAGGCAAGGCGCTAGAGAACAACGGCATCAGAAGCTGAAAAAGAAGACGGTCGGGACCAACAACGTGCGCTTGCATCTAGAAGACAAGACGCGCCAATACCGCACCACCCAGACCCCAAGCAGGTGGCAACCAGTCTAGCACCCCCCCACCTGCAATAATACTGCAAAGGAGAGCATCAAGCCGGAGCCACCCACCCAATATAATATATATATTATATCAGCTCTCCCCCTCCCCTCCTCCCTGAACAGCCGCAAGCACGGCCGCCGCAGCCACAGCGACAGCTGCACCGCGGCGCCAACAAAGCCCCCGCACTGATGGAAACGCTTATAGTACGAGACCGGCAACTAAGAACCCTCCCCCTCCCCCTCACGGCAAAATGAGCAACGACAGCCCCAACCGAAGAACAAACAGGAGAAGTAAATACGAAATTATTGAACTGAATTCATTGATTGCATCCTATTCTAAAGGAGTATTTCCGTTAAGGGCGAGAGGGCGGGATTTCATGAATATGGTATGTTCCCAATATTTTAGGAGTGTATATTTCTTGTGGGTGTGCAGAAAGCGAGTTGAGACGAAGAATGCCCTGAAAATAATGTTTGTCAGATTTCGATCGACGGGCTGTATGTAACAAGGGATGAACTTTGAAATTACCGCTGTAGCGGCAGCGAGAAAGTAAAGACCCCTTCAGACAAGTATTTCTGACGAAAAGTGGTACTTCTCGCAGCAACATTACAACACTTTCTCTGTAATACAAAGCATTAAATAAGAATGTAAACATTAATTTTATCTTCAGCTCTAATGAAACATTCCATATAAGGAAATCTTAAGGTCACTGGACACTACTTCTCCCCACACACACAACACAAAGAGAAAGCTTGGCTTCCTCACCACTCAAATTAATAGAAAATCAGGGGTACAATGAAATATGTATAGATTCTATAAGATTCATAAAGAATGACTCACAGGAAATATTGAATGAATAATGGTTTCAATATATTTATTTTTCTATAAGTGGTAAGGGATGTTACAATTAAAATGGATATACTTGACCCATCATGTGAACATCACTCATGTTTAGGTGAAATACTACAAAAAGGAAACCTATACTTTATACCAATATAAAAAATCAAGTGTTAAAAAACAATTGTAATATTTTTCCATTACAAAATTCACAGTAATATAATTTATTTTAAAGTGAGCAGAAAAATTTCTTCTTAACTTTTGCATTGATAATATAATTTGAACAGAGAAATGTTTCTTGAATGCTGGGTCAAGTAACATATTTTGGCATAGAAATAGTTTCCATTTCTGACAGAAAATTATACATTCATATTTATAAAATGAAAGTCACGACGAAAGTTTCATGACACAATAATAACTATTTATGTTTCCTTTCTCAACTTATTCAATCTGTATGAAAATCACTTTGACATTTTTTTTAGAAAGTTTGGGAGTCCAAAACAAGTGTTTTAGGTGTGTTTTTGTGTTAAAAGAAAGTGGTGGAAAAGTGTTATTGTGTGAAGTCACAAATATACTGCTATATGTTCATCTATATAGGTTTTCAAGGAAAACAATCACAATATTTGTGTAAAATCATCAAAAACACTTCTTAAAGATCTTTTAAGCATAAGTCTTGTATGAGTATCATACTCTACATGACTGAATGAATTCACTTACATTTTTTTACATTTCATACAATGAATTAACGTCATGTGAGTTTCAATAATATTTCATTTACTTTATGTGATATTATAAAGTAATGATTCTGGAAGTTTTCTTTGCAATTGAATTGCTGATTTTAATTTAACTGTGTAAAACCTTCACTTTCAAATTAAAATTAGTTATTATCATCATTGTAGCAAAGTGTATACTAGTACAATAGACTATATTCATTTTAGATTCTGGAATATGTAAATGGGAGCAACACAATGACATAAAATAGTAGCTCCAAAATATACTTTGACAAATAAGATATTTATTACACAATTAATGAGGGAATATAACACTTCTATCATAAATGAACATTTTTATACAATAACATTACTTTTAACATTGAACATAGAATTTTTCTGTGAGTATCTGGTTATTGTGATTATGAAATCAATAAATGTCTTTAGTGGCTAACTTAGCCACAAATTTACTACATCCTCTCTACACAATATTTACACATCTTTCATTGCATTGAAGCTGAAAGGACATGTCATCTTGATTTCACCTTTAAAACGTCATTATCCAGTTGTGGAATAGATTACAATTTTTTTAAATAATTTGTTTAAAGAATGATAGTACATTGGTCAGTGTAGGAGCTGGAGGAAGATATATGAAAATATTTCTCTGGAAGTACAATTAGAAGGGTCTGTTAGCACGCTTGACAAGGAATGGACATAGGGAACTGTGAATAGGAAGTGGAAATGCTGCATGATCATTCTACATTTCTAGCTCAGAGAACAATAGTGTTGCATAAATTTGGAGTTAAATATATGTGAATGAGATAACAGTTTTCTTAAATACTTCAACTGGAGCCAGTACTGACATTTTTTTTCTTAAACTTGTATAGGCCTTCTCAGTTCAAGTATTATTTGAAATGGAACTGTTTTCCTTTCATTAACGAATAATCAGTTTTAACATGAAGTTATTTTGTTCATATTCACATTCAGAATTTTTCTTCAGTTGCGTTTACATGGTGCAACATTTTACAGTACAAGATTTTGATTTTGATGATTAAAAGGATGGATTTTAAAGGATTTCTTTAGCTACGTTTTGTGAAAAGAGTTTAAAAAAGTTTCCTCTGCATGTAATAAATTCATTAAAGATCCTTGATCCCTTTTGAGATGGTACATTCATGGACATACAACACAGTGTACAGGTATGAAAATTGTTTTTCTTGATCATGACTTTTTACAGAGAATTATAACTTAGTGATACAGATAAAACTACTTTTTATACACAAATGTCATTAATGTTTCTGAAATTATTTGAGATATATAAATAAATGTTCCATTAATGCAGCATTTCATCAAAGAGAAATTTTACAGATATTTCTGGTCCCTAAGACAGTGCATAATATAAAAATGACAATACAAAACAGAAGTTGATTTAACGAAAATATTTGTTGGTATAACTATTCTTTTCAAAATGTATCGTGTTTATGTTTTGTTTGAACACAATTAATATTAAAGATATGTGAAATTTTCTGGATAATATCATTGCTAGTTTGATTAAATTAAATAAAAACATAAAATGAACTTGATGTTCATAAGCATTATATTTTAGAAGTAATGTGCAATTAAGTGTAGGTGACTGTCAAATGACTGAGAGCTCTCGCAGTATAATAATTTAGCAATAATAGTTTGTTGATAGAAATTATAAATAATAACTTCCAGCTAGTTTTGGATCTCATGAGGGTGCTACAATGCACATGGCATATCCAAAAAGTAATCCAATGTATGAGGTAAGTGTCCATCAAGTTTTAAAACATATTTGAGTGAATACTAGTTATTCTTCAATATTTCACCATTTATTTGATTCTGTATATTCAGAATAACTTTCTCTTTCTGAGGACACTTTCTCATAATTTTAGTACCTACATTTGGATGAAACCTACTCCTTGAAAGTAATGTAACAATACATCTAATATCAATTGGATTGCCATAAAAACATACAAAGAATGATACATTAGTGGTAGAAAACATGCCAGAATTCTTTTACATGACAAGAACCAATAAGAACCCTAAATATTGGTTTCAGAGGCATTTCTTCCATGTCATACACCAGGCAAACTAGTGGTAAACTAATGGTTTTGAGAATGAGAGTGGGAATGGTATTTCACAATTTCATAATTGTTTTTGACAGGTATTAAGAAATATTTTAGTATTTTTATTTTAAAATTTTAACAATTTTTCTGAGCTAGATTGGAATGGTATCTCATTGCTGGGCAGCATGTCCACTTGCTCGACTACATGTCAGAGTTGTTATGCCTACATTTGACTTCGCGACGACGCCTTTTTCGGCAGAAGAGAGGAAAGCACCCTCAAAAAGAATGTAAAATTTTCTGATTTGAACGACAGCTAGATTAGAAAATTTAAAAATCAAAATAATTTTATGTTGGTACGATATTCTTTGACACAGTTGGTAATTTGAGTAATAGACATTGTAGAAAATACAACCAAATATATTTCTAGTGTCATGTCATGCTGTCGTACAAATTGTGTCAATAATGATGTTCCATTTTCGTTTAGGGTTTCCTCTTTTCATCTGGCACCTCCATTAGAAGTCATCTCCTAACTGTGGTGACTTCCATATTCGACCCATTTCAGTCTGAAGCAGTAACCTACTACTTTACCCAAGCCTGGCCCATTTCTGTGCACAACACGTTCGGGTGATTTTGTACATGCTTTTTTGGAGACGAATGTGTATATATAGTATGTACATACATACATAATTTAGAGGCGTTGGGTGTTATTTTCTAAGAGGTGCAGAACGGTCTTTCTATATAGTAAATCGTTCACAATGTCTTTTCACCTATGC
Source organism: Gryllus bimaculatus (assembly GCA_017312745.1). Classification (NCBI taxonomy): domain Eukaryota; kingdom Metazoa; phylum Arthropoda; class Insecta; order Orthoptera; family Gryllidae; genus Gryllus; species Gryllus bimaculatus. The sequence goes on from BOPP01000129.1 coordinate 2,577,505, forward strand.
ACAAACCAGAGGTATGCAAACAGACTTTTAGGATTTTCGAACTACCGCAACTCGACTTTCTCGCTCGAATGAATGATTTTAACGCTTGGCAAGTAAGATTGCCGAGCTAAACGTACACGATTGTTGTTAAGAACAGTCTTGCCAGTAGATATGATTGTGCAACAAACTCGTAGTACTTTACGATGATAAGTACTTAAAAAAAATCCCATCGTGAACAATTGGTTTTGCACTCATTAATGAATTCGTTTCCATGATATTTATTTATCGGACTATAAAGAAGGAAAGTGAACCTCTATTTTAACACTCAATTCATCAATATTATTAACAATATAAACAAAAGAGATGTTATTGGAAAAATATGTATGTAGCGCATCAATAGGAACCCAAGCTAGCCATCGTATTTTCTGATAGATGCCTTGTTTGCCGTAGAGTAAGTAAAGCGTTCCCATACAAATGCAATTCACCGCCAGACGATGAATCGGAAATTGGTCGAGTTGACTTTAGCGGGCGCGGAGGCCCTCGCGAGTGGTCCGAAGTCGTGTGTGCACACCCCTAGCGCCCAGCGCCGGCCCGTCGCGTGGCGGGGGCGCGGTTAGGAGAGGTAGTAGGTCCAGTAGAGGAAGTTGAAGATGGCGAAGGCGAGCGGGAAGAGCAGGCGCGACAGCTCGTCGATGCGGCGGGCGCGCAGCTTGTTGCTGGGAGGGTGCTCCTTGCGGGCCTTCTCGCAGCACGCCGCCGCGCCCGCGCCCACGCCCGCGCCCGCGCCCGCCATCACGCCCACACCCACGCCCACGCCCACCGCCGCCGCCTCCGCGCCGCCCTTCGGCTGCAACAACAGTCCAACGGCCCAGGGCCATCGCCACGTCAGCCACCCTTCCTAACCACCCACTTTCACCAAAAAGTATATGCTCCTCGTCAATCAAGTTGTACTCGTTTAACTTAAAACATCTTTATTTCATCACATGACGTTTGAGAGTTTGGTTGGCTTCTTTATTAGACGAATTGCAAAAAATATGTCTTTAATGTAAGATCAACTATTCTAGTTCAACATTATGTTTGCAATTCGTCTGATGATGGAGCCAACCAAGCTCTGAAACGCAATATCATAAAATAAAGAATTTGTTTAATAAACAAATTAATACAATTTGATTGTCAGAAGTACGAGGAATTTATCATTTTTACTAAACCATGACTGGACAATTACTTCCTTCAATAATGTTTCAATTTTCTTCTTTAAAATACCTACATACATTTAAAAATAGCATTATTGTTTATAAATGCTATTTTTATATCACATTACTTACCCAGGCTTTAAGGGAAGCTACAGGAGTACATTCTACTAAATTCTAGTACTTTCAAAATATTTATCCACTTTTGTTAGGTGAAGTCAAACATTAAGCCATTATAATCAGTTTCGTAAAGAAGTATTTCACCGCTCTAGTGTGGTAACGTACTTCATTACCACAGTCAGGCGGTAAAGTAATAGCGTACTTTGCCATTCTTCTTTTGAAAATATTTTGGACTTCCTTGTCTTGTATCTTACACTTTTCTCTTTAAAAACACTAATAACTAAGATAACCTACTGATGTCAATGTTTTCTTGGCTGTCCGGTGTATATAATACCAGACGCGGAGCACCAAAGTGTTACTGTCCTGAGGAAGCCTGCGACATGGCGGTTGAAGAGTCGGCGTCTCAGCCAACGACGCGGCGTCACCCGGACAGCCGAGAATACATGAACCCGAGCCCCGGAAGCTTACATTTACATTTGATATCAATTTTGTCATTAAATGATGTTGTACTCTTTAACATGGAGTAATGGGCCCAAAGACTACTTGGTTTATCTTTTTTTGACTTACCAGAAACGTTAAGCAATCAAAACTTTTTCCGATATGGAATGAACGTTTTTTCCCACACCAATCTTTAAAAATTAAATACTCACGCTCGTATTTCTTTCTTGATTTGTTGGGTAACAATGTTTCTAAAGCAGCAGTTGGTGCCATTTCTATTTCCAAATCAGAACTATATTCACTCATGTCGAAAAGTATACACCAAGTGTGTTTTACTTGTTCTCCTTGTTGAGAACAGTGTCGTCACTTATGGGAGAGAAAAACGCGAATACTAATTGAAGGCGCAGGACTAAATTTCACATTAAATCTAACAAACTTTTACAAAGTGGATAAAACATACGATATTAGGGTCGTAACATCTGTTTACAATACTCAATTGGTTACCAAACTCGTATTGTAATCACATGCTTTACGACACTAATATCGTAAATAACTAGTATCTCGCTCTTGATGTTGTGACTACTCTCGTATTCGCCCCCAAAATACTTCAATTGCTTTTGGACCTCTTAATGATGCACTTACAGTATTGATTCAATGTTTGCCATGATTGCAATAAGGACAACAAATATCATTTTAAGTCAATATCATTGACATTAGCCAGGGAACGCCAATAGAATGATTATGAAAATACAGAGTGAATCATTTAAAGTGACCCCCCCCCAATATCGCACACACATACACACACACACATACACCACAACTCTCTTCTCCTCAATTAGATGAACAAAGGTTTCTAACGTCATTTTGCTGAGAAAGCTACGTTACTGCACAGCAGTTCCTTGATGATGCCTCTTCTTTATTTATTTAATGTCATAAAACAGTTAAAATATTTGTGACGTACTATGGGGAGCAGTGTAATCTGAGCACGTTTCTTGAGCTCTTGGATCTCTGCCCTAAGTCATATACACATTTAATTGAACTGCGAATACAGGTAGCAACGAGCGTTTTTTGGTAAGAATAGGTAGAAAATATTAACGCGCGTATCGCCATTTTTATCGAGTTATGAATGATATCTTCTTCTTTCAATGCGTCTTCCTCTTCATCCTTCTATTTCACATTTGCTCGACCTCTTTTCGTACGTCGTGCTGGCGTCCAGTTGTAGCGCTTTTGGGGGAGATTTTCATAATTCATCCTTTCTAAATGTCCGTACCATTGTATCATTGTTTATATCAACATTATTTACCCCTTTGATGCTTAGTAGAGTCTTTAATTATATAGAAATGGTTACACAATAGAAAAGATTTTACTTCGCACTTACGGTTGTGTATCAGTCTTATTCGTTTGATGTCATCTAGTAATTTGTTGTAAAATAATGTATATGTACATACTTTTTCGTAGTGAGCTGTTGATACTGACATCTGATAAATATTATTACTATGTCAAGTGTAATACCGGAAGATATCTGTGTTGGCTGAAAATATATCCCCATCCTTGAGTAAGTCATTTTGGATAAATACTACTGATTCGTAAATCAAGATGCAAAGCAGTGGAGCCTTAACGTAATAAAGAGGGGCCTACTAGAATGACGTGTGATTTGCTTATTATACTTGCAATTATTATCTGTAATGTAAAGGTCTGGGAGCCATAGGGCATGTTTACCCAGACTACTATCTCATATCTCTGGCGGGGATGAACGATGAACATTCGAGAAGTATGTGCTTCAAGGCTGACTGAATCTGAAAGGATTCCGAAGACGTAAAATAATGAATTTAATCTTCTTTATATGGCTATTCCATTTAAGGTTTGAATTTGAATTGAGAGACCAAATGATTAGGTTAACGTAATATCAATGGCATCGTTCATTAGCTACTTAGCACAGGTGCCAACGTTTCGGCCGCCATTCTGCGACTTTCCTTGGGGCGAAATGTCCACATCTCCGGAATTTGGAAAGCTGAATCGGGGGTGTAGATCTCCAAATGGATTTGTACAGGTCATTAACCCCATCCCGCTAAGGGACTGATGGTAGACACTAGTACAGCCAAATTCCCGTTCTAATGCACTTACCCAATAGCGCTGGATCATTCTGGAAAAGGGCCTGCACCCGAGCATATAAGTAGCGCTTCCTAAACAAAGTATAGAACGTTTGCCTTCATGTCTACGGGTCCTTTTTAGGACTGGTGGTGGGAAAAGAGGAGCAGCCCAAAATCTCCACTAATTTGGCATAGGTCTCGTCCAATGTAGTCCTGGCATTGAATATTTATTTTGAATTCATTTCCCACCTTAACAAGCTCTTGATTTACATTAGTTTGAGAAGCAATCAGGTTGAAATGTTTTCTGTCCAGTGAGGCGTAGCTTCTGGTGTGGCCCTGTTGAGGCAAGTCTCAGAAGCTATGTTTCCGGGCGTCACAGCAGCAGGGAACCGAAAAGTTTAGTTGCGCCCTCTCCGAGCAGCGACGACGAATCACATGACGGGACCGCATCCTATCCGCTGTCGGGAAGGCAATGCCTATCATTGCGAGTTACTCACGGCCACAGCCAATCGGCCGAGGTTTGGAAGAGAATCGGTATCAGACTGTTTGCTTATCTCTACCTACAAAGACGTTTATGTCCCCTTTGGATGTGAGGCAGAACAGCGAATTACCGGCTTTTTTCCTGTTGTAAGGTTAGGCCTTTCTCTTTGTACTGTTTTCCTGCCACTATGCTGCGCCTTGGCAGCAGAGATTTATTTGCAGCGTTCGGGTGAGCGTGGCGCAAATGTTGCGAAAGCCCTGGTTTGGTTGCAAGCTTGACGGAGCATAACTCACATATGAAGTCTCTTTTAGATGCTTTCGGAACCGGTCTCTTCGGGAAATGATTCAAAACCGATAGCTTCCCTTTGCAGTTCTCGCTGCACTTGAAACATAAAAAATTAGGAGGCCATAATGAATACGAGCATCATGATGCCGAACCATGTAATTCAAATCGATGGCCATAGAGCCACAACCCCCTTTCTGCGCGACGTCTCGCCTCGAAGGGAATTCTGACCATGCACCGCTTCAAGCCGTGGTCGCCAAATGCGGTGGCCTGTTGCCCACGGGGTGCGCCGCCGTGCGCTCCCGCAACCGAGGCTTCGCCCATAGCGCCCGCTGCAAGTCGCCCCAGGAGCACGACGGGGTCAAAGGCGGCAGAACCCCGCCCCCTTCCTCGTGACGTGGGGTTCCTGAGGCAGAAACTACATTGGACTGTTTATAGTGATGTACCCGTAATTTTCTTTCTTTCCCTTAACTAGGTACTCCCGTTGTAAGGCGCCGGAGACTCGCCATCCCCCCCCCCCTTCGGCTGCTTCTCAAGCTGGCCAGAGATGCATTACCGGGGGCCACCGTGTGAAGGTGAGATAATGGACTTGTCGGCCATGCAACGTCAAATCCATTACGAGCGGCTATACATACGGTTGCGAACCCATTACAGGAAGGATTCTTGCGGTAATTAAAAACTTTTTATTAAATCTTTTATAAAATCTTACAATCCATATTCTTGCCCGGGCTTGATCATGACTCGTAATTTCTTCCAGACAAAATCTCTCTCTTTATAATTCAACCACACATTATAGATATTTTGCCCCAATAATTTCTTTTACAATTAAATTTAATGGAGTGGATAGCTCTAGTTTCTATTAAGATTTTGGGCGTCAGCATACTTACGGTTTTTCAGGGTACTGTTATTTTTCTTGTAGGCTAGAACATCCCACTCATACGAGTATTCGGATGGTGAATAATTTAATTTGACCTTTTTTTTAGAGGGGGGGGCGGAAATGACTTTTATGTCGAATCCATTTTTACACCTCACAGTTTTGATGAAATATGAGATGGTGATGGCGAAGTGCGAAAGAACAATCACAAACATACATACATACACACACAACCACGCCCGAGGCGGGACTCGAACCCGCGATCCTCCCATCCGAGATGCCTTAGCGATTTCGGCTCTCCGGATCTGCGGTGATGACTGATATGACGTCGAGGAAAATCATTTTTTAACTGATAATCCCAAAGAGTGATAACGTTCATTGGGAAATATATACTGAGGGGAATGGACTGCAACACAAGTATGCCATACCATGTTGTCGACGCAGGCGCCCTCTTCTTCGGAGTTACGCGTTACTGACTTCCCGTTGACGACTTCCAAATTTTTTTTCTGAGAGACGTCTGGCACTTTTCGCCACATGTAATTGACGAATGTGAATTCCAATAAGGCGCAGAAAACGAAGGCTGAAATAAAAAGCATAAAACATTTGATATTTCTGCTTAAGTGTCAATAGGACGAAGATTTGTTTCGGTTTGAAATGTAAACAACATATTAACAATTGCTACAACTTGTACTGCATAAGAATATTCTAACTTTTCGTTTTTTACAGTATCTGACTTATTTTTATTATTAAAAATCAATACATTCAAATCGTAACGCGTATAGAGAAACCAAAAGAAAATACACTTTTAACGAGTAGTTCAAATTCATGCTTACCTGTACAGGTACCCATCCAAACGTCAATCGCCTTCACATAGCTTACTTGAGGCAGTCCGCTTTGAATTCCTGTGGGAAAACAATATATCACCACACCTGAGAAAGAGAATGTAATTTAAAACGCATATATAATTTATATTCCTAATGACTCAAGCAGGGAATTCAACCTTCCGTTTTATATACTGAACTAGTGCTCTTTCAAAATGGACTGTTTTTATGCAAAAATGCAAAAAATGTACTGTATTAATAGAAAATTCACAATTAGTCTAAGATGAGTAGAAAAGGAACCCACTAACGAAAGTATTTGAACAAAGTGACACAATTTTGTTATCGCATCATTATTTTGTCAACCAATAATTTTTGAATTTTATATTTTTGTATTGTGGTAAGAAAAAAAAAACAAGCTATTCCAACGACTCTTTTCTTTTAATTAATAATTATGCAGCTGAAATCATTGCATCGTGTTTGAGAGTAGAATTTGTCTCTTTAGAATCTATTTCATTATGCGTAATAACAAACAATAAATCAAAGTTTTAGCAGTGTCGACATAAACAAATGTACAATAAAAAGCATTTTTTCAGTCTCCTTTTGTCTTCGATTACTTCTTCAGGCCAGAGAAACGAAAATATTTTTGGTTTATGTATTCATAACAATGAAATGCAGCTAAAGTAAAACTGACTTATGAGGAGAATGAGGAATTTCTTCCGATGGTTGCTAATTATCAGGAAAGTTCCAACCAACCAAAAAGGATTGATATGCGTATCCAGCCTAAATTTATTTTTCTCACTCACGAACTGCACCCGTGCTTGGACTTGACCGCAGGTATCTTATAAAAGGGGAGGGGAGGAGTGGCGAGAAGTTTCCTCACCCGATGACTGCGAGGACACCGCGAGCAGCGTGGTGACGCCGAGCGTGGTGCGGCCCGGCACGGAGTCCACGTCCATCCAGAAGGACACCCACGAAATCACCACGATGAGGATGGTGGGCAGGTAGCTCTGCACCAGGTGGAAGCCCACCGACCGGCTCAGCCAGAATTCCGCCACCAGGCAGCTGTAGTTACCTGCAACGGGAACACCGTGCTTCAAGTGGAACGTCTCTCCGCGCGATTCAGAAAGGCTACTTATTAACGCCTGTTTAGTGGACAAACTAGAAGCGCAAGGCAAATCGTTCATGACCTTTTCAGTAGGTACTGTTCATAATATCCACGAACTTTGAATTGACAACATATGGTTCGTACATAGACTGGCTGACGTCCATTTCAATGGTAAAAACCACAACTCCCATAGATGACGAGAAATTAGTAAATAGTGGTTTCATGAGTTACCTACAGTGTCGCTCATTGTTTCTGATCAGATAATGATGAGCTCTTAAATAAATCGCGCTTTGTGAAAGGAATCGCGAAAAACATTATATATCGTAAAACAATTCTTTTACACATCAAAATTCCCTATCCCTGGACATCCTAAACTTCAGATTTGAAATCTACTACATTACCGCTGAATTGATAATTTTGATGAAGGTACTGTTCAAAAAATGATAATTCCCGCCATTTCTTACGGTTCTAAAATAGTTATTAACGTCAATGAGTTATTAACGTCAATTCAGCAAATAATGGACCCGGTTGAAGTTTGTGATTGTTGTATTTATAATAATCCAACTTAGTTATTTTTAATATCGGCAGTGGGCCATCCTATACTTCTCGTAATACTTCTTTATAAAAAAATGGAAATATAAAATACCCTTTCTTTAAATAGCTGTAGTACTTATGCGCCTTTTTTAGCTACAGTTTATTTGTTTTGATTGTAATTAATGGATGGTGGAATGTTAACGGACGTTAAGAAACAAGAGTGGCTTTTCGTTCCTATGTTTTGTTGCGTTTTGTAAGTACGACTCAAAAAGGTATTTACACATAAAAATGTAACAAGAACATATAAAGTTGCGCAAAAACTTAATTAGCAGATCTGCTGAAAGCTGCTAACAGTGAACAGCACAGTTCCTGAATTAGTGAACTACTCGTATACTGTCTCTGCAAATAACTATACAGATATTTCTTTCCATCTTCGTCTTCATCCAACCAATGCATTCTTGAAAGTAAAGGAAATTTGCGATTAAGTGTTGCATGAGATGAGAAATATATTGAACATGTATATTACTTATTTTATATATTTAAGTATTAAATCCACATGAACTTAATGTACGTTTTACAATTATTTTAGGCAAACTTGTGTAAAGAGTAGTGCAACTTTATTATTAGTTGAAGCAAACAATAAAGCTCTCCTCTACTCGTGCGCTTGACAGCAAAATGACTGAACTCAAGAGCGCGCGCGTCCTTCGAGGAAAGATGAGAAGGGGACATTTTCTTCTCTCCAGAAGCAATGCTACGAATCAACAACAGTCTCAATTGAGAGGGTATTGAAAAAAGTGGGCTGGCAACCAGGCCGCGAGTGGCAGCGGCTAGGCAAACGCCGCAGTTTTTATTCTCTTCCTCTGAAGACAAACGTGATGTTAGTCTTCGCAATATTTCTGTGGATTCAGACAATAAGTAACAATTAGTCAGATTTTAGATCCCAAAGAAAATCATAACGTGAAAAGCAACTTATTTGACCTCAGAATCGTCAACAATGTAGCATCATGTTTGATTTTAGTGTGAAGCTATTCAAGTGTCTTTAAAACCATTAAAAATCGTTTACAAAACAAAGAACAATATTGAATTACTACTATCTGCTGTGCAAGTAGGTCAGCACATACACTTCTTTCAAAGACAAGGAAATGTTTTAATATCGAGTTTATAAAAAAATGATCATGGATTTATGGCGCCTCTCAGTCATAAATCACAAAGGGAAAAGATGGAGAATTTGAAGAAAAGATGCAGATCAAAACCAAACGGAATGTTGCCTTATTTTGAATAAAGCTGAAGATAAAATGCAATAGGAGAAAATTACTAAAGTGGATGATCGAGGGTAAGCGTTGCGTTTGCGTTGCTTCCACGCAGAAGCCATTAAAAATATCGGTTCGCCGACAACTGAAGGTACAGAAGCTCGCGATACTTAACGCAGTCAGTAAATCCTCGTTGACACAAACTCGCTTGAGAGTGATTATTGATGGGTGATTCATAGCGCGAAAACTGCTAAGGTTATTAGCCCCGAAAGTATAGTGCATGTGCTCAGGAGGGGGCGGTGTTCTTTCCCGCACTGGAAGGCGAGATTCAGCGCCGACGTACCGCCAGCTAGCGGAGTTTTTCACAACCAGGTATCTCCCACCAGCGGGGCAACGTTCCAGTACTATGCTCTCGACCTGCCTTCCGGTAGGTGTGGTAGTGTAAGAAATGTGAGTGTAAGTGTGTGTATGGGGTGAAGATTTGACAAGGAATGGAAGGAAAGATTGCGCGCGGTCCGTTGCCTGTTTGGTAAGGTACTGCTCGGACATTCGCCTGGTGTTGGTCGGAGAAACCACGAAAAACTACCGATCAGAGTAGCCGGCCGCTAGAATTCTCCTCCAGACAGAGACAGAACTCGACCTTGCTCTCTGATTAGTGTCGAAAATCCTGCCACCGTCGGGAATCGAACCCTAATCTTCCGGCCAGAGGCACTGCAGTGACATCATCGCACTCTTCGGTCCCAGAAGCGACGTACATGATCTTATAGGAAGTTTATCGGTTAACCTGAATTTCGATTAGCATGAATTGCAAACTGGTGCGTAATTATGTTTTTTTATCACGAACATTCGAAGTTTCTCCCTTTATTTTCTTGTTTTCTCTGTGAGCCATTGCCGGGTTGCAATAAGAAAGAAACGAGACGATACCTACAAAGCTAATTCACACGTCTACAAATGTCTATGCAGACCACCCATAGGAATTTTATGTCCACTAGACCGCTACACCATGTCCCAATCAGTAACCGTTCTTGAAACACGCGAGCGCTTCGTACTGAAGGCGGCTCATCTCGTGACATCCGCCGCCTAAACGACGTCTAGCGCCATCGCGCGCGTCAGTAACGAATATCCTTTCAAGGAATCATATGCTGCCATATCACGAATTTTTCACAAGAAAATGATCTGCGAGTACAGTTGTTCACGTTACAGTACAGTCATTTCCTTCACGTATGCATCTTCTGTATTATTGTCACAAACTCATATAGGATTGATGTCGGTGTAGAAGAATGTCAAAATATACTCTAGTGTTTCAATATCAATTTCAATATTAATACAATGTATTTTAGAGAGTAGTACGTATGTCTCTATATACTGTAAATTATTAGTGTGTAGAAAAAACTGTTTTACAAAAATAAATTTTGACTCCATAGTTAGGACGAATATTTTAATACGAACTCTTTCGGACCCTTGAGATTCGTGTTAACGAGGGTTTACTGTACTACATTTCTAGGAAGCGAGAATAACACGTACATTCTTTATGAAATATTTTATGCAACAATCGAAATCAAAAGTGGACGCTGCGCCCACCTGTCGACTAATGGCGAGTTAAAGATGTATAAGTTTTATTTAATTAAAAACAAAAGCAGGGATGTGCCTGAGTTCACTGTGTAGGTCATACTACGAGTCGTACTTCAACTGTACAGATAATTACCAAGGATAATTAGACAAGTATTACGTAACAATGACCATTGGGGTGTTATGTCATTATTACTTAGTTGTCAGGGAATGTGCAAGGTCTGATTCAAGAAGCTGAATATCTAATGAGAAATTTACAATAAATTTTTAATTAAAAAATGCAAAATAAAAGAAAAACATAAACAGAGACTAGACGCAAAGGCGTCAGTACGTACAGAGAATCAGTGAAATTTTGTCCATATATTTAAGGAAATGTGTAAGGAACCAGACATTACTGATATTTACATCATGTCAAATTCTCTCAAAATTAATTGAAATTTTGCATTAACGGACATTACATTTGCTAAGAAATTTTGTACGAATTTCGAAAATTTTTGCCTTGAACAAATTCAATTTCCCAACCAATATTAAGTAAGGCTCATTATTACAAAATTCTCATAAAAGTGAGGTACATCAAACCTGGTATGAGGAACGGCTGCCAGTGAGAAAAGTTTCATATTTCCCAGTATTTTACGTCACTTGCCATTGTAAAAGTTTCACTAACAACTCACATACTATGTAACTAACTAAATGTAACTTCAACCAGTTAATTTAAAATTTTATACAATTCTACTTTCAGAGTCGACCGTCCCCCTTATCGCTTGTGGATGTTTATACATTTTGAATAAATGCCGCAGGCCAATTTTCACGTTTCGGTTGGCCCTTTTGTGTTATAATGAAAAAATCCTCTATGTGTGCGTTAGGCTTATATGAGTTATCTGAAATCGATGAATGTTAATCGAAGTATTGCGATTGAAAAGTAATGCATATCTGGCGAACGATTCAATTATTTTCATATTGAAAGGAAAACCTCGTTACAACTGTTCACACGATTATAATGAATTTATATTGTTTTCCTTCGTGAAAAGGTTGTAGTCATTTGCATCATAATTACACACGTGTTTGCAAAGGTTTCCGTTTAATAACATGGCTTTAAAAGATAACTGTAACATTTAAATACGGAAGTGTGCAGACAATATCTCTCCAATTGACGTAATGCGTATAAAGTATTGTTTCTGAAGTTCATTACACTTAAATTTTAGGATTACCAGATCGTCAAGATAAAGAGTACACAGGGTACTTGCATTTCATATAAAAAAGAATATATTTCGTTGCTTGTGGTGAAAGATAATCTATGGTTTTATATTTTTATATATTACCGATAATATGTTTTCATTCTTACTCTCTATTTTGTGTTTTTTGATGACAATCAAGATATTTACATGTTTGTATTGTATTGTGTTAAAATTGTAGGTCGTAATGAACAAATTGCGGCAGATATGCGTAGAGTAACTGAGTAATGAAACGGGTTTTCTAGGTTTAGAATGAAACTCAAAGTACAAAAATGTCAGATATAAAAAAAATAACACTGGCACAACATTGATTGAAAAATGCGTTCATTATAAACTAAAAATAATATTTTTTAGATATATAAAAACAATATATTTTTCAATTTTCAAAGACTACCCCACTACCTCATTAGATCCAATTTTCTACAATCCTTTGAACAATTTTGTTTTTTAACCATTTAGTTTTTCATAACTAACAACCACTGGGTTTGCCATTAATACGAATTTTCATATGGATGCAGACAGATGTCATTTTGATGCAGACAGCTGAAATTTTGACATGAAATTTCAGAGATATGATCGATAAAGTAACGATAGACAGCAACTTTCATTTATAAATCTAGGTTGTATTTATGCTATTGGAAGGGGTTTTTAATTGAAAGAGACCGACCAAATCTTTAAGGCGGCATCTAGTGGGACGGCTCTAATGAAAGCAGCAGGGTGGTAAGGCTCTCCCACGAATCCCAGTTGCCTCCATTTCGGCTCTTTGTCGTCATTATGTAGCTTCTCACAGAATATATGCTAGTTTTACTTTCAGAGCTAGATGTGTGAATCCATATTTACAGTTACTTTTAGTGCATCATGTCGGCAGAATATGAAAGTTTATATGAGTTGCCAGAAAGAACATATTTAACATTTACGGTTATGGAGGAATAAAGAGAACTAAAGATATGTGTTATTACTGTAACACTAACTTGGCACTTCACGTTTTGTAATTTACTGTTTTTAGACACTTCAAATGAATCAGAGGTAGCACTTACCAATCTGAAAAGACTCTTGACAATCGGAAGCTTCGATTTTGACAATTTCGAACTGCGGCATGCGAAGTCCTTTGCCCATGATAACCGGATTCATGGTTTTCCACTCCAAACTGAGCTCTTCGATCGTCTTGGAAACTGAAAAAACAACATTTTACAAATCTATTGTACTAATTTCAGAATAAGTTTCGGTATCACAAATAATTGTGTCATTAACAGTAAGAAAATATACAACTGACGTCTTTACCTTAGAAACTTAGAGATCAAGATACTTCAATTTTAAGCGTTATGCAACATGAAAGAGGATTCTCGTTTTTTATGTTGTAAATTGCTTCAATCAACACTTTTAATTTAAAGGCTTGTAGATGAACAAATTATGTCGTCACTCTGTCACAGTGAAAAAGATATCTACTTATTTTTCATTATAATTGACAACATGAGACTGGTTTGGTGTTTGTCTACATAACACTATTTAGTTACCCACAAGCCGCCATTTGGAGTAATTTACACGAAAGGGTAAAATAATGGAACAAATGACTCGTAAGCAAGTGTGCATGTAAAATGTTGGCAAGTGCATTACATTGATGAAGAACGCTATCCTTATTAAACAAAACGTATCACTTAACGTTAAAAATAAATGGAGGACACATCACATTTATTCATTCATTCACTCTGTCACTTTTCATTACATGGTTGAGCATACTCGGAATTAAATAACCGATGAAGCCTGAAAAAATGTTTGTACTTATAAAACAATTCAATCATTTTGCATTTATAAGTAAGAAAAAAGCCCTTTCCAGCTCTGGATTTATTCGTCATATAACATTCAACTAAAGTTAAACCCTGGATTTATTGCAATTTCAATTTAAAAATCGGTTGTTAATTACATTCTTCCTCCTAAAGAATTGTAATACTTCCGGAAAACACTGACGATTTTTCGACAGAAAAACACACTTTGTGGGTCCCTGATGGAATAAAAGGTGTAGTCGGAAGGAAATTCAGTTTATTATTTATTGATATTTGACACATATACTGTACCTGAGAAAGTAACAGAAAGATTTCTCGAAAAAGTATTTTTACAGTTTTGCTCAATATGGCAAAGTTTGCTCAGTATTATGGCGATTTTCATTAATCTCTCTGAAAGTTCGGAAACTTATAAATATTAAAAAAAATTGAAAGTCTTACAATACATTATTAAAGATGAAGACTTCGTATTAATGCAGTCTAATACACATTTTCACGTATGCATTTTTAAAATTGAATAAGTTAGTAATTTGGAGTGAATTAGAGACAATTTCCCACCAATCCTTAAAGAAGATTATATATTATTGACTCGATAAATTCAAGAAAGTCTACCCGAATGCACACCTCTGTATCTCGAAAGACGGTACCCATAACTTCCCAGTAGATTGCACTGCCTTTGCATTCTTCTTGGCTCGAGAATGCATTTGATACCATTCTATACTCTGACGTTAATTTCAACTGTTACTTTATCTCTAGTTTTTCTGCCATGTGACACTCCTATTTTCTTTAATTATATAATCAACTATGCATTCTATGGAGGCAGTCTGCGGGCGACCACTGTGACAGATCTTGGATGCTCGTATTTACAGCTTTAAAATGGGTGAAACTCCCTACATTTCCTAACATTTCCAGAATTCAATTAATTATACTGTATTTCTAATTCAATTTTCAATAAGTATTGTATCAGCTTGAGGGTCATGTCTACCGTATGTAATGAGCTTCAAGGTCAATGACGCACATATTGATCAATTTACCCATCATCCATTCAAATTTCTCTTGAAACATGGAACAATGCTGAGATGATCGGTTACTTCGGTTGATCGGAGATACTTCGGTTTTGGACTGTAAATGCAATTTCACTATTTGCACAAGTTCTCTTGAATTTTCATTCATCTTGATGCGAGGGGATTGGAGGGTTTAGTTATTTTGCCAGAAGTATCTTCAACCTATATCTGTAGCTGCAGTTATCGATGCAAATAGTTTGTATTGAACGGGAGTGAAATACTTTTGTGTTATCAAATGTTGCTCGTTACATCCTCTTTGTTTTTAGACTTGCATGTGCAAAAGTTCGCATGGGGAAAGAGTTCGATTAGCGTATTTACAATTTTTGAGGAGAGAAGTTGGCACTTCTGCATTATAAACTGGAAGATGTCATGGATTTAGGACTTTATTTAAAAAAAAAAATGTTCTTTTCTTAAGTTTGATTATTATTTTTATTGCGTTATGTAATTCAGTACTTACGAAAATTACAAGAAAAGGACGTGTTACTTTTGCTTGAATACTGAACCGCCCTACTGCCTCCCCAAGAGAGGCTCCGGGAGGATTAAAACTAGCTGTGCTCCGAACGGGTGGAATGAGCTTACGAACTGGACTTTCGTAATTAGAAAGTGAATGGTTTCCTAAATACTTGATACTCACCTGGAATATGTCAGAAAGAAGAGAACCAGTAATTTCCGCCTTTTACTGATTGCATTTTCCCCCTTGATGTGGAAAGGAGTCTTCATTAGATACTGGATAGCATTTGTATGAAAAATGCCTACACTTTATTGTAATATATAACATTTAAATGCTTCCTAATTCTTCTGGGATGAATTTAGGCGTAAGGAAAAAAAACTCAGGTTTCTTTACGATTTTCTATTAAAAACATTACTGCTGATAAAGATGTCAATTCGTTGATGATGCAGAATGCCAATCATCTTTATCAGCAGTATATTTTCAGTTTTTTATATACCCACACCGGGCAATGCTTCAATTACAGAAAAAAATACAAAAATATGGTATTTATACGCATTATATTCTGTGCAGACGCCTCTAGGATGGCTCATGCGTGGTGTACTAGTTAGCACTTAGTAGCAAAAATAGAGTTGTAGCTCTCTTTTAATATCGTCCCAGTTCTGTAGGTGTGAGACAAAGAAAAGCTCACGAAGACAGAGTTTGCTGTGTAGGACGAAGGGACTACGACATATTCGCCTCATGTCTCCTTTCTTCCCACGCGTGGAAATTAAATTAGGACAAGGAATGGATTAGTCTTGTCCACCATTAATTAGTTCGCAAAGTCGGACAATTAACCGCAAAATGCATTTACATATGAAAATTCTGAGTAGGTCTGTTCTGCCATTTAATGACTTTTTGTTCGAAAATCATGAATGCAACGCTTTTTGAAGCTCTTTTTAAATCATTTTACGGCTTTGGCCTTTATTTTGGATTTTTTTAGAGAGAATAATATTTGAACTTCACTCATTCATTTGCTTTGTTTATTTACATTCTTCATTGATTCACCAAACTTCGATAAGAATGTCTCTTGCTTTGGAGTGAAATCATTTTGCAGTAATCAAATGAAAAGAAAAGGTACATGTTGAGTAATTCCATCATATCAAGAACATATAGTGTAGAAATGGATGGACTAGTAAAAATGATTTATTTCATCATCGACTGTCATTTCGTTTAGATATTTTCAACAAACTAAGAATAATGCGCAGATTAACATGCACGGCAGTTTCCTCCTACATTATGTAACACTAATTTTCCTGGCGATATTTTATAGAACACTCTCCAGCAATGCTTGTTCTTTGACACCTACAGGGCTCCGAATCGCGAGCAATGGATCAACGCTCGCTTCATGATTGTCTGGGTATGGAATTAGTACGCACCGGCTAATCCTTCGGAAAATACGACGTGTACGAAGGAAGGGCCAAGGGCCAACCGTCCGTTTCCATTTCGGGACTCTGCGCAAACCGAGGTGATACGTCGGTACGCCCCCCCCCGCCGTCTCAGACACCGACCTCGCAACACGCAGCAGTAAAACACTTTATAGAGATCCATTGCCACGAAACCACACTATACCCCAAAAGGAGACTTTGGACGATACATGGTGGGTGCGTCCCTAGAGCCTTCTCGCAGCCGGCCAATAAATCCCGTCGTCCAGGGCCTCCGAGGAAATGTTGCCCGCGGCCAATCCGGGCCGTACAATCCATAGCGGCCGGGCACGTGTGCGAGCGCGCGGCGCCGTAGTGGGTGGCGTGGCGGGGACGACGGACCAGGGGAGTGGGCGGGCGGGACGGGGCGGGCGGACGGGAGGACGGGAGGAGGGGGGAGGGGAGGGGCGGGCGGGGTATTGCAGGCGTGGCGTGATGGGGCGGCCGGGCGGGTGGACACGGCGGCCAGGCGGAACTGGCCGGGTGGGGGGGGCGGGGCGGGCGGCGGGGCGGGTGGGGGGGCGGGGCGGGCGGGTCGGGTCAGAGCGGACGGGACGGGTCTGGACGTGATGGATGGGTGGAGCGGGACAGGCAGGAGGGCGTGACGGGGGAGGGGCGGCGGGGGCGGGAGGGCAGGGCGGGAGCGAGGCACCGGCGACGCCGCCTGCGGCGCTCGGATAAGCGCTACGCTGCGCCGGGGGGGCGGGGCGGGGCGGGGGGCGGGGGGGGGGCGCCGCGGCTCATCCGCCCGAGCGTTAGCGGCCTTTGTTCCGCCCTCGCGTTTTGCCCGACGCGCCGATCCCGA
The DNA here is from genome assembly GCA_017312745.1 of Gryllus bimaculatus. Lineage (NCBI taxonomy): Eukaryota > Metazoa > Arthropoda > Insecta > Orthoptera > Gryllidae > Gryllus > Gryllus bimaculatus. The sequence goes on from BOPP01000129.1 coordinate 2,595,028, forward strand.
GGATTACACGGCGCTCCACCTTTGGCGCCGCCGGCGTCGCGGTCGCCGCCCCCGCGCGCCGCAGCTGCCCCAGCTATCAGTGTTGCTCAGCCCGGCTCAGCCCTGCTCGAGACGCTGCCCTCCCAAATTGGCCTAAAGCGCGGATCCACCATGTGAAGAAGCGGAACCACGCTTGTGCGGGTCTCAAGAGGGAGCATCGAATGGTGAATATTTCGACACCTTCACTTTGCATTCACAACATCAACAAACAAACTAGCGATGCAATAGCACGGCACATACTTTCTCACACTTGTTAGGTTTCAAATCACTCTAGAATAGACTAGTTTTTCGGTATTGTCTCACCCTATATTCAGCAACCCGCAACGTACCGGCCCCCAAAATATATGTTTTAATATTTTATCAGTCCTTTGGTATTCTAATGGTAAAATTCAAATTTCTACGTTTATAAAAATGCCCAATTTTGAGCTCACTTACACAGAAAGCATTTCATTTTCTGTTTCTGAGAAATTTCATAAGAAATTATTTGAAGCATTTATACTCACAAATGCCATTAATGTATAAAAAGCATGTAAATGTACACGACATGGTGGAGATATCAAAGAATAGATCTACCCTTTCATCAACGGAAGAAGATATATCCAAAGAAGCTTGAAAAGACAGCAGTTTAGGTGCAAAATCATCATCATCTGATCATCATAACAACTACCGACATAATTATCAAATCAGTATTCTTTATGATATCTGTTCAAGTAATTCTAATGAAGTGACAACTGCTAAGATGTTATTGATCGATGAAATGTATGATCTTTCTCAGCATTTGTGTTCAACAAAAGAGAAGACAACTGCAGCAATCGTTTTCCAGGACAAAATGAGAGTTTAAACAGATGTGAAGAACTTTTATCTTCACTGCTAGTACAAAAATTAATAACTCGAAGTGCTGCTTCAGTTTGGAAATAAGTTTGACTCCAGAAATTTAATCTCTAGGGCAATTGCTAAAAAGAATAGATGCATAATTGAAGTCACTATGATAGAGAGTATATATCACTTCCACTGACTTGTTCATCATGTATATTATTTCGGTAGTACACATACCTTTTTCTCTCACACGCAACCGATCTTTATCAATGATGTCTCTAAAGAAAGAGAATTTCACTTTGACTTTTAAAATAAGAAGGATTTGTTGAAAAATCGTATATAAATATTCATGTCAAATGCAACCCGCAACGCTCAATAGCATTGTCAAAATCTATGTAGTTAAATAATCTCTAAACGAAGGATTCTAGGGCCTTAAAAACTAAAATTTTGAGGTCTCTAAGCCGAAGGTTGAGGCCAAACGCTTGTAAGAAACTTTCATCGCACCGTAATCTACATGTCGAGATATTTTTGTACATTCAATTACATTTTTGTCGGTTGTGCGCTTATCGATACTACCTATATTTCAGACCCCGGTGCTGGTGGCCATCGTTGTGATGTCACATTTAGAAGGCTTAGATTCGTCATATAATATTTACGCTTTCAGTGTACAACGAGTTTTGCGCAGACTGACGTGATTTATTTGCATCAACATTAATTCAAGAGCAGCTAGAAGTATTAAGAGTTACTTGATACCGATGAAGATTATTTTTTATACGTGTAGTTATCAGTTTATTTCCCGTTTCTGCAAGGGCTGTGTATCGAAATAAAGAAGGATCTACGAGATAGCCACTTAAGAGAAATAATTGTTATACCTTGTTTATCCTGCTTCTTTTATTTCTTTGAAGGTAGATGCACTTCATTTTCAGAGAAGTGAAATTCGCTGTAAGTCCCTATGCGATGAGGAAAAGTCACGAAAGGAGCTACAGTGTACTATTGGACGGCCGAGACTCAAGAAAGGAGTCACCCCTACGAAATCGGCAGAGTATTTTGCGTGTGAATCCAAAAGACAAGGCAGAAGGCTCAAGAAAATTTGCGAAGGGCAATATTTCGTATAAGAGAGCTCAGAAACTAAATCATCAACCAGTATGATGGAAAGAGAGCTCATACATCTTTTGATGTTCTTTGTCAGAAAGAAGAAACACAATATTGGCATTGAATGGACGATTGTGTACAGAGAAGAGTGAAGAATGTGTCTTGCTAGGATTAGTTTCGGTTTTACTTGTACCAGTATTTTCAGTATCAGCTGTGCTTCAGTAAAATTTTCAAGTCAGCGTGTTCAGTTATGATATTACATTGAAAAAGCTGGGAAATAATACTTTTACTTTTCCAGTAGTGATCAAGCAGGCAGTACATCTTGAGCAAGTTGAAGCATTTGCAAGAAACTAGGAGAACTATTCTCTTAAAACAATCAGTGCTGTAAATGCTATTTTGAGCAGGTTAATAAAATATCTAGATGATGTGCAAGCAAATTTAATTTATTACTGAACAGATCTATTTCCTCTCGATTTTCTTTCTTTCCCGCTTTTTCTCTCTTCTTCCTCTCCCTTTTGCTTTCTATCTTTTTTCAATTTCTTTTGTCCTTCTGTTTTTTCACTATTTTCGCTCTTTTCCTTTTACCAACTCTCTTTTTGCCTTCTGTCTCTTTTTCGCCTCTCTCTTACCTCTATATTTTTCCTCTATCTCTCCTTTTTCATCTCTTTCTCTGTTCCCGCTTTCTCTTTTCCCCTCTCTTTCTCAGCATAAAAACCTTTTACGTGAAAAAATACTTAGATACAGCAACTTTCACGGAGTTTGATCATTTGGTCAGCTTCCTATGCGTACTTTGAGGTTCTACCACACCGATACTGGCCTCTGGCAGGATATATTAGGAAAATATCGCTTAGCGACAGGTGAAAAATAATGATCGAGGTGCATCTACCAGCGTACTATTTAAATTATTTATTTTCTTCATTTGCGTTCCGTTAAACGTTACCAAACATTATACAAAAAAAAACAAATAACAAATAAAGTTTTTAAACAAATAAAGACGTTTTGTTAACAACTTTCCCTCTTAGTATGGAAATGGAAGGGCAGAGAAGAGGATGGAGATCAACAAGCGAGAGTTCTCGCACGGCTACGGTAGTAGGGTAGTATGGTACTCGTATTATTATTCATTGAAGTGGGAGTAGGAATGAAAATAAACTGAGAACCACCATTTAGCAGTGAATGTTTCTCTGCTATACTATACTTGAAGGAAAATATAGAGTCCAAAAGTACTCTTATTATATCAACAGTGTGCTTATCAACAGACGAAATGCATTTAAAAGAGCATATTGGATTGGATGGGGAGAAGGTGATTCTCTATGCAAACGTGGGTACAGAATTGCACGATGATCCTTTGTCCACCGCGAAACAAGTGTGTGTTATTGCGAGTATTTCTCTTCGAAACATGTGGTTATATTTTTATTGACCAACTTTCAGGTGAAGAATGCGATGCTTAAATATTTGTGCGATTAGACAGCTGCATGATTTGAATATTGGTATACCTGCTGTAACACCATTTGCAACGCAACATGTCCAACTCGTCTGGCATACTATCTAATCCCTGACGTAGTTTTTTCGCCGCCGCCTCCACCTTCGCCGTCGTCGTCACAGTCACTAATGCCTTTCCTGTGGCCGCCGACAACAAAGATGCTTCCACTGAAGTATACTCAGTCATCGTCTACAGTCGTGAGCGCAAAGGGCATCACAGCCCGGCGCCCATCTTATCAATGGGTACTTCCCAAGCCCCACCAACATTCAGCAATACTAGTAAAGAGCGCACTGAGCTTTTTAAATGAGCGTCGTCACGACCGAGTCCAGTCTCTTAACCCACGAAGGATTGTGACAAGAAAGGGTAAACCCAGTCCCCGCACTTCCCATTCCATATGGCGGTTGACCCGCTTGAAGCTTCCATGCATCCCGCCAGAGCACTCCACTGAGCACTTTATATCTCCGTTTGGCGGTGTTTGCGGGATCACAAAAACTGTTCAATGCTCGACATTTTCTGAAGTTGGTCGACTCCGCGTGAATAATTACAAGGCCCGCAAAACATAACATTTATGAGTTTCCCCTTCCCCACAAGTCGCGCGAAAGAATCGCAGAGCTCGCCAACGACGCAGCCGCCACCGTGCTGTGGTGCCGCCTTGGTCACCGTATGGCACAGCGAGGTGGTTCCAGTCCTTGCCGCCGTCGCCGTCCTCGTCGCTGCCGCCGCCGTCGCCGTCCATGCTGCCGCCGTCATGGCTGTCTCGGTCGTTGATACCGACGATGTCCTGTAGAGCGTCAGTGGAAATTGACGCTGCCATTAAATTTCGTAGCATCCTCTGCGTCTCTTTGAGTACCGTTACGACTCATAAAATCCTCGCGATAGCTCGCTTCAGTCCGCTCATTTTTCTAACTCCACCTTTGCTGTCCGAACACAGCCCTTTTTCATGTGATGGAAACCTCATCTAACTTCACATAAGGACTGGGATACACGTTCACTCACTCTATTACTAAAAAGTATTAAAAATACCAATTCTAACTGAATAAATCAAATAAATAAAAATAATTAAATGTTAACCAGTTTTTATTGTTTGAGGAAGGCATAAGCAGCACCTATCAACTACCGCAGTCGGAGGTCGTATATTTTACACATTTAATGGGAGCAAATGGAAATGAAGTATTCGAATTCATGATTCTTACATGTGTTGCAGAATTGAAAGCTGTCATTTTACATAACAATACATGGTGTAGGATATCGATACGAAATCCATTAATTGTTTATTTAGAAATGACGAATCTGGAATTTTTGAGGCTTAGGCCGTTGTATATGGCAAATATGCAAAGGAAAATGTATTTTTTAAAAACTATTCGTTGGTATTTGCATTGTGAAAGTACATTATTACTTTCAATTTATTAATTGATCCTGTTAATGTTTTTGAATTTCTTATATTTGTAATATAAAATGCACTCACGGTTTAGTTTATTGATCAGCGTGCTCGCTCGTTATGACGCGACCTCGCTTTCGTTCCCGATCAGGCAAAATTATAGTGTGCTTCTTCCTGACAATGTCTCAGTATGTGATGCCGTGTGACGATGAGAAATATCGATTCTCAAGATAGAATAGTACACTGAGAAGAGGCTGAGAAGATACGCCATGAGAAGACCAGAGCACTGGGTGCGCAATTTTCGTTTCCTCCCCGTGCACTTCCCTGGCGCGTTCGCGAGCCCGCGGGAGGCGACTCCATTGCCCCGCCAGAGTACAAGCAGAAGCCCCCAGCTGCGGCGCGCCACAACGCCCCAAGTGCACTTCGCAACTCGCAACGAGCGAAGCCCTGCATGCGTTTCTCTCAAAATGGGACGAAGGTAAATTTAGAGGGAGATCCATCTCTAGACAGGCTGGCGATGTAGAGGCAGGGAGCAAAATACATCTCTGCACACGGATTTTTGGGTTACGGAATTGGGTTTGCGCCGCTTTCAGGAGGTACTAATTTCTTTCCCGTCTGCTGCTCGATCCACTGCAAACGGCATTCTCATAATTTCAATAATTCTTTCCAATATTATACCACTTACGTGGGTATGAGATGTTTCTATTGACATCGAAGGTGTTTCTCCTTAAGCATTGGCTTAGGTTCTTCAAAAAAGTGTTAGAGAGTTTTAATAGAAATTTAGGTAGCAGAGGTATTTTTAGTTCATAGTGAATTTAACAGGATGTCGAAGGAATTTATTCTGTAATGTTTGTGGTTAATTAAGTAATGTTTGGAAGCTTCTCCCCAAATCGTACATGCTAATGACGTTGAGGGTCTTACTATTGACTGATTAGTTGATTACTTTATAAGAATTAATGAATCTTTACTTTCTATCATATCTTAAATGAATAGCAACATAAGGTTTTAATTTGTGGTAAAAAACGTAGTATAAGATACTTCCTTTAATTTTTTTCATGTACGAGCCTGATCGATGTAATCATTGCTAAGAACGATTTTGTTGCCAGGATTTATAATTAATTGATATTAACTTTTTTAATTAATTGGTAACGTAGATAAAGATAAAATAAGAGAAAAAGGGAGAAATATTATTAGGATAATATTTGGTTTTATTCCACGTATTTTCGATTGCCGTTATGTATTACGTAAGAGGTTACGTTACGGTATACGTAAGAGGGTGTATTGCTAAAATGTATTGCTTTTCACTAAACGTGTTAGTTGATAAACTAAAAGTACTTAAAGCGAAATTTAGTATATATTTTGTTTCATCAGCATTATACGCTTAAATATGTGATATACCTTAATATATGCAGTCATCGACAGTTAGTAGTAGAGGGAAATATTAAATTTGTACAAAAATGGTGCAGTTGAGGTGAAACTATTTGCTCGATTAAAATGCATGATGTGTAATGTGTTCATATAAAACACAATTAAAATTGCTTTTATTTACATTTCTTAAATTAACTTATTTTCTGTACACTTATTTATAAATGAAAATACTGTGGAGCAATTTGCAAAATTTCATAATTCTACTGTGTGCACATTTCACGAAAAAAATCGTGATTAACTCTGCGCGTTTTGCAACCAGCAAAGAGGTTGCAGTTATTTGCTCGCCTAAGGTAGTAAAACGTTCTCCGAAAACCCCCGACTTATCGCGAAAATAGCTTTGGCCTCTAACAGTCGCACGTTTCATCATTCTTCAAGTTCCGCGAACCTCCGGCAAATGTCGCCAGGAGACGGCCATAGATCGCGCCTCGGTCGCCAGGCCTTCCTTCACCCTCTCTCCTCTCGGTCTAGCGGCTCTACCGACGACGGGCAGAACAGCGGGGGCTTAATGAGGAAACGAGAGAATAAAGCCGTTCTCTGGGCTGCTAGGCGAAAAGAACTTTGATATATATTTCTGCTGTAGACAGGCGAGCAACACAGGTAACATGTATTACAGTCACCCCATACGAGTTTTGTTAGATTGAACCAAGCTGCTGTGACTTAATCAGTTCTGCCTAAAACCATGGTGTCCTCACCATGGCGGAAGATATGGCGGTCCTTGAGCTCTAATTTTGGCGTTGGAAACAGGCACGACGAGGCTTGCCGGACGTAAAGCTCCAGCAGTCGATGGTTCTTTCCTGTCAATTCAATTTTTACCAGAATCGACTGCGAAAACGTATAGATTTTAAAGTATTTACTTGCATACTGATTTTCTATAAGACAGTGGCTAAAAAAGTGGATTTATTATGTGATAGGTTAGCAACCTTGTTTTATTTAATGATTTGTCTTTGTAACATCCTTGTTCGAAATTTAATTTGAAACTTTTTTTAGACCTTTTTTCGAATGCAATTCAGAGAAATTGAGACTAGTGCCCCGTCTTACGTTACAGGAAGCTTTACCTGAAAGGCAATATGTGAATTTTAAACATTATTGAGAAGCAGCATTGCTCAACATTATTTCACTGTTACTGTACTACAGTGGTTCATCATTATTGCTGCCGTCAGCATCATAGTTGCCATACATTATGCCGTGAGCTTTCATTTCTAAATGCTATTCGCATTGACCCTGTCCCTCACGGACATCCTTCACATCGCTATCATCTGCGTCGCACTTCATTAGGCTTCTCTCGGAGCCACTGGCGCCGTCACAACCGCTGCCTGGTCTCTAGGGTGTTTGCATGCGAACACGTCAACAGCGAGGGAGGTGACTTACTTGTCCTGCTATTGTTACCGATGCGTAATGAGGCGATAATATGCGCGGTTTCTGAATACCAGTGAATGGCTTGCATTGTGTGCGATAGTAAAGCGTCCTGCTATTGAATGTTGCCGTATTGTATTCACTAAGAGATTTCTAAGGAAATTACGAAGACAATATTGTAACATATTGGATATACATTTAAGTGTTCTTCATGATATAACTCGATTTATGATAACTAATATATTTACATACTTAACTCTAAATGTCCACGACAGAAAATCATTTGATTTAATGGAAGAAAATTCATGATGATCAGAAATATAAAATGAAAATCAACAGCATATCATATTACATAAAAGCATATTATTATTTATCCACTTTCATTTTCTGGAGTCTAATTTGACTGAGATCAGTTTTGTAATAAGAATTATATGAACTATAATACATATTGTTACATTTATTATTAGAACAAGTGACTATTACTAGAACTAGCAATCATCCACGACCTCTATTCAATACTATAAACATCAGGCAAAATGAATAGGCTCGACAACTTTAAACGAAATTTATAATACATTGACATTTTTACAGAGTGGATGTAGGATGTAGCAGCAATATCAAAGTCTCTTATTACAATATTCGTTTGGTCATTAACTTCCTCCTAACGATCGCGTTTGATAATTCCTTATCGTATTAGTCGCGTTTCAATTCTTATTTCGTAAAATATTATTACGAATATTCTCCTGCTATTCTCACGCAATGGGTTTCAATCAGTTTTGTATGATAAAAATGTCAAGCGCAGTGAGATATGGGCTTGGAGCAGACTTCAAGCAAGCGGAGACGCAACGGCTTGGAGTATTTTCACAATGTGGTAGTGACGACTGAAGCCTATTAGATTCATCAATTCTTAATTATCCATCTCTCGCTGGCATTCACCCTTCAGTACCACCCCAGCTAGGAACCAGTGAGTGAAACCATGGAGTGAAAAGCCAAAGGTGACTGGTCACAAACTGAAGGAAGGGCAGATCATGAAGGCGTAAAGCAGCCTTGTTAGAAGTGGCGGCTGGTGCCGCACGAACAGGGTTGTTGCAGACACACGTCATTCCTAAGGCTCGGGCTTTCAGATTAAAACATATTATTCCCTTTTAATCTTGAGCGGTTAAAATTCTGTGGAAATTCAAGAAGCGCGCAATGGTTTTAGTATACCAAATTTTACTTCAACTAAAGCATAAATATTTTGATTAAGTTGCATAAAAATTAATATTTTAGTCAACACCAATGTTATTACATATTTCGGATAATCTTATATGGATAAACTAGTATTTTTACGACTTCTCTCGATCTTGGTTACTGGTTTTCATATGGGTAATAAATACTTTACTCCCTTTAGCGAATGTGTTTCACTTTTTTAAATACAAAAAATAAATATTTTACGTTATTTTAGCAGTTTGGTTTTCATTTTCTTCTGCTATCTTTCACAGGTAAGCGCCGTCCAGCTGTGACCATATACTGGTATTTTCAAATAATGGGAAATTCAAAACTTCACTTTTAAGTTTACAGAGCAAGTTTACAGAGTTTACTGAGTATGCATGATTTTTTTATAAACACTGAAATGATTCAAATCAGTAATTCCAGATTTTGTTCAGCAATTTTCTTCCCCAAACAAAATGCATGGAAAACAAAATTGAAAAATTTCAAACCACGTGCACAGAGCTACGCTTTTCTAAAATAATCTTCTCTTTTAAAAACCCTCTTAAGTTGTCTATTTCCTGGCTATCTAGTATTTAATTCTCACAATGGTTTCCCGAGTTCTTTTATTATCAGCTTTTCTTTATTAGAAAGATGAGAAAACGTATATCCTGTAAATCCTGTACAGAATTCAATGTAAAAAACTCACATATATAAGTTCCATACACCTATTAATTACCGTAATTTACTGTACACTCAAAACAGCTCACACAGAACACGTCTACGAGGCATACCCGCATACACAAATGTGCAATCTATTTTCTAAATTCCTGATACCTCGGTGGCTGAAATCCATCACGGGCTTGAGATGAATTGCTCCATGTGACGGTGTTGGGAATCATTTGAAAAACTTAAGAAAGACTATGGGATAATAATTGCAATTCTTGGAATAACTTATCAAATATTCATCGATGCATTGTATTAAAACGTACGCAAGTAATACAAAATTATCGAATTAAAAGTTTGTATATACTTTATGGTAGTCAATTTTTTCAATTTTCCTTTCATATTACGTTTAGATAGTATTTTTAAGAGAGAAAACAATAGAGCTAAATTCTATTATTGTTTGCAAATTGTTTGAAAGAAAATACATCTATACGTAGAGAATACAAATTGTAGAATAGTCTAAAAGTCGAATTAATACTGGGATTATGAATAGTAATTTTAATTACAATAACATAAATTATTTTTCATAAACTTTTGATCCATTCCGTTTCTGAACGAATTTTGCCGTGGCTCATAGTTGGTGGAACATCTGTATATTTCATTAATTTCAAGCAGAAATTACGCGAAAACTAGTAGTTTTTTGAAATACAATGCGCATGATCTATCTTAATGAGCGGAGTTTTTAGAAATGATTTTAAGTAAAAATCTTTTAAAACCATTAAAAAAATTTAAATGTTAAAATTTTGGGATGAAAATATTGAATGTTCACAGAAAATGAGATATACACTATTGTTTTAAGCGTTCTTTATTCTATTTGTGGAAACAATTTAAAGAAATAATTTGGAGCTTTGAGAAAATAATTCTTTCAGAAATTTCATACATTTCGTTTTTCTAAACAATTGTGGCTACACAACATTTTAGAGCAAGTTGTTTACTACATATTGGAACACGATTTATCCGCTTTTTTCTGTAGTGAGACCTCACAATACGAGTTTTTCTGTCGTAATATTACCGGTTTTGCCGGAGCATTACAAACTTTCTCTCTACTACGTATATTACTCTGTGCGCACACGAGAAAGGAAACAAGACACGAAACATATTCAGGATAACGGGCGGGAACCGTATCTTAATGCATATCAGTCATGGGAATGAAATACATTTATTTAAGCAAAAAAGAAAAACCCAACAAGGCAAATCAATTTTAGATCTATAAACGAGGGGTATCCTGAATGGAAATAGCGTTTGTGATTAAATAATTGAAAAAACATTAATCCAATTTAATTCAAATAACATTAATGACAATTTCTTTCAGTCTAGTATTGCATGAAATTGTCATTACTACTGATATTTCCGATATTCTCTCTCGGGGAAACTAGCAATTAGATAGCGCAAAAATCTTCTCTTTTTTGTAAAATCTCTTTGTTAGCGCTACTAAATTCATTTTAAATTGAAAGTATTTTTCCAACAATAGTTGACAGAAAAGTTGTGTTGTAGCTGACTATGAAGGGATTCATCACTTAGTAATATTACAGCCTTGCAACATAATACATATTTTTTGATCGACTTGCAGCAAACTTTGAAGTAAATTTATGAACTAAGAACCCGACTTTAAAGAACGAACGACACACGAACAAATTTGTGAAGATCAAAGAAAAGAAAAGAAAAATATTTTTCTGAGATATTTCAATAAATATTTCAAATCAACTTTGCAATTAGGTTAGCATTGTTGTCAACAACTCGTGGGACCATTTTATCTAAATGTATTATGTTCTGCAGATTTGTAAACAAATGTTCGTACTCGTTCTTCCGGTAGATATCATACAATTTTTATTATGTTTGTGTTTTGTAGTTACACATACGATATACTATGTAATTTTAATGAGCGCTCTCTTGTCGGTAAACTTTTTCATTTAAAAAATTGGGGACATAACCAAATAACACAGCAATGCAGCTAAACGATACGCAGTTTTGGCCTGAACGCTTGGAAATCAATAAAAGCTCTATATCACATCTGTAAACTTCAACACATAAAAATTATCTGCCAGCTAATTCAATAATAAGTGATGTTACACAACTATTTTGACATTACATGCGGAAATTTGATACGCATTGTAATAACAGTGAATCGCGAGCCGACTGTCGAGATATTCGCAAATTTTGTCAATTCATTAAAGTATGTGATTGCTAATTTTTTTCAGCGGACATCTTCAGTCATTGAATGCCTTATTTGTCCTGTTGTCTGCGCAAAGAAAATGTGTATTGATAATATTTGAACATTTTATTTGGCAGTGGAGCCACGATCGCCAGTGCAAACGATGCATTGCCGAGATCCCAGGCGCAGAGTTTTCTGCAACACCTCAAGGCACATTCATCTGAAGTCTTCATATATTTTAAATGAAATCATAGTAATTTTCTTTTTCAGATTCCCCAATCTTTTCTTTTCTTAACAAAAATGTTGAACGGCAGGCGTTTGTAAATATACGTTACTTGCGGCCCAGGAATGGATCGTTTGGCTTTTGTTTATTTAAACATTGTACAATTACCTAATTCGAATTCTAATGAATGATGACATTCAATACTAATACAATAATCATAATTGCCAATATTATGTGTAAAATATAATAAAATATTTTTGGTCTTGGGAGGTGAAACTTACAAAACGAGGAACTTGGATAAAATATACATTTTCCATCTAGATTTCTCAACTGATTTACATGATAAAATAAAATTATCTCAGTCTGACAGTAATCTCTAACTCTATCTGTCAATCTATCAGTCTGTGTGTCTGCCTGACAGTTAATCTATCTCTCTGCCAATCAGTTTGTCCGTCAGTTCGTCTGTCCGTTCGTTCCTATGCGTCTGGATCCGTCTGTGAACAACTCTAGCAACAGCAGTATTCGTAAGATTTTTGTCAAAATAAATATTCCTCAATCGATCTGGCTCGACTCTCAAACTCATATATTTTGAAAGAATTTCTTTAAATTTTGGATGTACATACATGAAGCCTCTGGGACACCTACAATTTTCTCAAAAATGGCTCCAAATTTTAAAATTTTCTTTATATAACAGAGTGAAATTCACTTATAAAAACGGCAAATGTTCTATTTTCACCGCTGACTCTGAGTTTTCTAAACTTATATGTTCGACGAGATATTGTAGGGCGAAGATTACTCCCTTCTACCGATGTCACTCCATTCCAATGCCATCATCCATGTCTGACGTCGACCAAGTTGTGGGTCGCGTTAATATTGGCAAAATGCAGGGGAGCATGATGTTTTGGAGACCCTTCGTCTGACAAGAATTGTGAGGAATGGGTACCTCTCTCCCGAAGTAAATATTCTCTTCGATCAATGTTGCAAATCACATACTCATTATCTGTCAGCCAATAGCATAGTGTAAAGATAGACAGCCGAGGTAAACATTTTTTTTAATGGTGATATCCAAAGTAGTCTGCAAAGTCATAAGTTGGGGGACGGTACCTCTTAGAAACTTGTTTAATGTTCACAATGAAGTAAAGTGTATAAATGCATATTAATGAACAACATATAAACATCTAATAATACTAATACTACTAATAATAATGATAACAACAATAATGTTTTACGATCTTTTAGTTACATCAGTTTAGTTTTATGGGATTGAATAATTTGAGTAATTTATACAAGGAGCGGATGTAGGATATACGAGTTCGGTTTTATTATGATTTTAAAATATAATTCAAATATATTAGTATAAAACCTCTTGTAATTTATTTTTATTTATTCTAGCTTGGCCCTCTGCAACCGCATACGATAGACCTTTTGTAATATCACTCTGCGACTACCAACGTTTATGCCTTAAGCCAACCCCATGTTCGTCGTTTATAATGTAAATTAATTTAGTTTCAAAATGTATTGTTGGGTATTTTTGTATGTGTATTTTTTTAAAAGATGTAAAACTGTGAAATGAATTAATAACGTACTCGTATTTTAGTAAAGACACACTAAATCGCACACATGAATCACTTCCCAGACGCATGAGAATAACGGTGTCCACCGAAGTGGTTGAAACGACTGCTTTACGCCCATAAAGAGGCCAAGAAAGAGGCTTCCTTTTGTTATGTCGTCGAGAACTGACTCCCTTGAGACGCATTCATGAAATACTTGGGTTTTTCGCATCCGAACTGTTAGTGCGCTGACTCAGCACGCGGACTTCAGCCATCCTCTCTCATGATGTTTTAGTATTGAAGATGTTTTATAGAAATATTTGCTTTATATTACATTCTACTTAATATTTTTTACTAAATATATTTAATATTTTCCTTGGCTTGATTGTGTCTCTGCTGCCTCTCCGCACGCTACACCACTGATGACTTCTGCGACGTCTCGACAACCCTCTCGCCCCTTTTACAGCACCCTACCCTTCCGATTCTGCCTTCGCGGAACCCGTCATTGTTACTGAAGAGCGAATCTCGCTAGAATTCCTCGCTGGCTGTGTGTGATACTTCTGGCGTCCGTCCGGGGTATATAACATTCCCGAAGCATTAGCTCAGTCGGTTTCCTGCCTGCTTTGGTAAGCGGCATCACCCCTTCTCCCTTCCGGTCGCAGCGCGCAGGGCAGGGCAGGGCAGGGCAGGGCAGGGCCGGGCCGGGCCGACCGCGTTCCGACAGCCTCGAGGCCAGGTCAACGCTTAACGCCGCTAATCCGGCCGGAGTTTGAGCCGTCGGCGGAGCTAAAACACGACGCGCCCTTCGCCCCTCCCCCCGCCTCCGCCTCGGCCGCCGGCGGACGCGGCGTAATTCGGGGTGATTTTAATGGAAAAGGTTATTAGGTTTCGCGGCCGGGGATTGAGCGCTGGCGCAGGCCGCAACTCTCGCGCTTTTGTAGCGGGGAACACATTCGTCCGAGGCGGCGGTGGGGGCGGAAGCGAAGCGAGCAGCGATGCCAACGATGTTACATTTGGCGCCTTTGCTGCTAATGACGCCCTGAGGTGTGGACTCGCTGCTAGAGTCACAGCTATGCAAGGGAGTACACTAAGTTCGCGATGCGGCACGCAGGACGTGGTCAACCGGCACAGTTCTGGCACTTTCAATTTCAAAGCAATTCACTAATATTTTACTAGCGATATTTGTAAATTTATAATAATAATAATAATAATAATAATAATAAAAATAATAATAATAAATTGAGTGAAGTGGCTCAGTGCGCAGCGCACTGACTTCGCAGTCGGGAGAACCGGGTTCGATCTTTGGGCCGGCTATCCTGATCAGGGTTTTCGTGGTGTCCCTCGGTCACACAGGCAAATGTTGGGACGGTCATAAAAGACCGCGATCACCTCCCATCATCAACCTATCACTTCATAATTCACAATTCAAGGCTTAACAATCCTGTTTTACCAAGGGATACAGCCGAAAAACTGATCCCTAATATGACACACGTTAATATCTCTCCGCGATTGAAAACGACTGGGCCTCGAAGCAGAACATGTCAGAAATGGTTGGATTGCAAATATTAATAATAATAATAATAATAATAATAATAATAATAATAATAATTAATGTAATTAATGTAATAAATCGGAAACAAGCTTCAGCTCATACTTTTTTTGTAAATATAAAGTAATTAGGTAATAAATTAAAATTAACACTAGCCTAAAGACTTTTGAATGAATAAAAGTGATGTAATTTAGTATACTTCCAATCATTTATTATTAGCATAACGTAGTGAACGTTTGTCATTTTGGAGAATATGGTTTCAACACACTTGTAACGTATACGTGTTGATGAAAAATTTTGAAATGTGACATTTTCTCAAAAATGAATTTTAAAAAAATGGTGAAATGTTCACATTTTTCGAAGTTATTTGATATCAAAGCTGTGAGTAAATCATGTTTGCAGAGCTTGTAATGTGACTGTTTTATGGCTCTGACCAGAAGCATAACTCCGAAAGCTAAAATGTTAATCAAATGTTTTACAAAGAGTTACGGTGTGTTGTGCCCAATTTGAAGCCTACTCCACAGCTCAAAACACCGCTTTACGAAAAGAATATCGAGTTAACAACTCAAAACAACTAGTGAAAAGGAAAAATATCACACTCAAAATAACACAAAGAGAAAGCAATTTAGTGAAAAAGTGAATTTCTATTAATGTAACGCATTTTTTTCTTCAATTTTTTCAGTGTCCATGGAAAAATCGCTATTGTCAGACGTTATCTATCTTTCTCTTCGAAACATTTAACGTATCAGCATTTCAAAATTACGTTTTGAATTTAAAGATATCTGTTATATTACTTTCTGTGTTTCTTCGATGAGGTCATCTATATTGCCATCGACTTATTACGAACGTGGTACTTTTGGATGAGACAGAGTTTTTTGAATTACTATCCGTTATTTTGTGATACTTACGACGACAGACACATTTATTTTATGATTTTTACGTCGATCAAACTCCTGACAAAATAGCTTCTTTAACGCTTTAATACTGGGGACGCGCTCCGAGAATCTTTGCCGCTGCTGTTCAAATGAAGAACATGGGAACAACGCGTATTCCGTCATCACGAGGAGGAAGTCGCCAGACACTTCCAAAGAGCGAATTTCAACTATTGAGGGGCTACTGGGTCAATAATCATTACAAAAAACATAAGCAAAGAATATTCTTAGTCTTTCATAATTCGGATTAAAACAGCAAGTTTGAAGGAGAACATGTACCCATTGAAGAGCATAAAAAGTACTTAAACGAAATAGTATGCGAAGTTGAGTTTACAAATTACTGATTTGAATGTGAAGTAAGATCTGAAACATTTGACGTCAACCCATGTTACACTTTATTAGAATGGAACGTAAGTCGCTAGACATGGTTAATCTTAAAAATATAGACATGTGGATTTTGGCACTTAATTCGCTTCAAATATAAATTAATGATTGAAAATATAAGTTAATTATCGAAATGAAATTTGAAACACGAATTTTGGTTAATAAAAAATCAGGAGAGTCTGCCAGCTAAATATTCTAGCCAGACAAGATATTGTCGGTGAACAAGGAAAATGCTACATTTCCAAATCTGTTATTTTGCAGCCCTTTTTTATCTTTAGCAAAATAGTATATTTCGTGCCCTGTAATCAAGTTGTTTGCTTTGTCTTCTGAACTATCGTTATGATTTCTAGTAAAAATTGTATTAATTCCATTTTTTTCACTTAACTAAAAATGACTATTTTTTAGATGTTCCTCTATTGGTGCGCACCAACGACATACTAGAAACTGAAAATATTTTGGAAATGCGTGTACATAGGAGCGACATCGAAGTATTTACGAATACAGGCTTGGAGAAAAATTGCATCTAGTAAAAAAGATCAACTTACAACTGGCCACCTCCATTGTGCATACTTGACTGTCCAGCGGAAATTTCGAAAGATCCATCATGCAGGAAAAACTCAGTTTCAACCTGCAACAGAAAATACATCAGAAGTACTTGACAGAGTATCATTGGAAGGAGCCTGAAAATCTTCTGAGATATTCTATTTCCAAGAGATTTTATAGGTGCTAACTACTTGTTTTATTTTCAGGCAAATATATAGAATACGTTTTTACAAGTTAGCAAAACAAGTTAGTTTTGCAATGAAACATTACTACGAAGAAAATTTGATCGTGTATTTGATAAGTAACAAACATTCTTATAAAGGAGTAGTTTTGGGAAACGATCCTTACTAATAACAATAACTGAATAAGCAGGCCGTCGCAAACTATAACCCTCTAAGACAATTGTATTGACATTGAATGAATACATGAAAGTTATATCTGGTAGGCCACATCTGGTTTTGACTGTTTTCGACGATAAATAAATAAATATGTGTTCTAAAGAATGAAATTTCTGATCATGTTTCTGTTTTTACATAACTTTATTTCACATAAATGTCTCTCATATTAGACAATTTTTTAATTAACGTATTATATTATTATTATGTAATTTGTAAGTATAAAACCGAATAAATCCCTGTGATGTTTCGCAAAATATGCATTGACGTTCATTCATTTACCCTTTGTCTATTGGAAACGGGAATCGTCGATTTCAACTTGGTTACTCTTTAAATGAACAGAACATTATTGGATATAAACAGCTTCAATTTTAAAAGTAACAATTAACAAAAAATTAACGCCACCTAGACACTACGTGACGCGTAGTCGTTTCCAGTCGTGATCTCACTAATAATTAAGAACCAATCAAGAGGATACGTCGACCAATAGCAACGAAGAACTCCGAAATTCCCTTTGATCCTAGTTTAGCTCTATCTGCTTTCAGCCTGAACAATTACATGTCAACACGCATTTCCTGGACATTCAAATACGCCCATTTAGAAGAGGACGCAGAGATTGAGCGCGCAATTGCTAGTTGTCGATAAGAGTAGAATTTTAATATGTTTGCTGCCAGAAAAAACATTCGAACCTTCCCATATTTTACTCTTATTCTTTCGATGCTGCAAACAGAAAAAAAGAACATTTAAATAATATAAGCTTCCTCAAGACATACATGTATTTTGAAACTCTTACATATTCCGTTACAGTATGAATGATCAAGTTTTGAGTTTTAAGATCAATTTCTATGAACTGTTGCCCTAAAAAAGAAATTTTTTACAGGTTATTATCTTCAAAATGAGCTGCAAAACTTTCATAGATCGAGAGACTCGAGGTTACAAGGGAAATATAGAATCAATAGAATAACGCTAGTGTCTCTTATAGAGGAAATTATGGGGAGATATAAAAATACAAAATAAAAATATTACAATCCGAGTCAATATAACATCAGTTAATCTTTAGAGAAGTAAATTAATAATTAAAATTAAATAAAAAATAATATATGTCCCACGGACGTTAATTGATTTTAATGATCTCGGGTGACATGAAATTCTCGGACCGAAGATTCTCAGACTCCTCGTCGCCGCTCGATCATTAGAACCCTTATAGGATCCTTGGTGCATAAATGACTATTATTGCAAATGCTAACTTGAACCCTCGTTTGTATTTCAAAGGCTGAATTCGTTCCTGCAAATCTGTCACATTTTCGTCTGTTTGTGCGTTTTTCTCCCTTCTCTCTTTCTCCCTTTACCTTTCTCCTTCCCCATCAGTTCCCCACTCTTTCCGATGACGACTCAGGTCGTTCTCTGACCTGACATGCGCATATTCTAGTGCTGAAGAAGTCTTTCTAGACCAGACACGTCAGGTTTGCCGGCAAGGTAACTAACTTCAAGAGTTCGCAGGCACTGCATTGAGAGAAATTGGCGCGAGATTTAAAAGTAAGGGGTGTACAAATTGCTCCGAAGTGGCGGTACATCACTGGATAGCTGACCCATGACAGTCGCGGATAAGTCAATGACAGTTACTGCCCCAAATTTAGCTTTATTACGTACGACGACGCGCGCGGTGTTAGTCGCTGTAACCCAGCTTAGAAGGCGATGTTGAAAATCTGTCCAAACTCAAGCCGAGAAGTGAAACCTAATTTGCACACTCGCAATCACAAATACTAAAGAAACACCTATATTCATCGTTCTTCCACAATAATTCACTACGTTGCAACCCTACATGCAAAAATATAAGAATAAAATCAATAAATCCACACACAAATGGATACTTCAAAAAGAAATTCCCACGCGAAACAGTAAGCTAACAGGTCGACCCGTATGGCCAAGGTGGCTAGAGCTGTCGACTTAGCGCCTCGATCGTAAAGGCTTCGGGTTTGAATCTCGTCGTGGACATGGTTGTTTGTGCTTTGTATTTCATGTACGGGTGCTGTCGCGGAAGGCCTTGTGAGTCTGCTGAACACAGACCGAGGACCCCGCATGTGGGTCTAGTGTGAAGGTTAATTCGTGTTCCCATGAACATAATGGGGACCCAGAGTGGATAGCCGAAATCGTCATCCCTTGAAGATAAAAAAAGATCCAGGAAAAAAAAACAGTATCCTAACAAAACTAATTTTCTAAAATCCACATTTTCTCTCCCTCAAATAAAACTAATTAAATAGAAGCAGTTATGATAACTATATATCTAGATACAAGTAACGCCTTTGGGCGCAAAAGACTGAATAAAACGCATTTAAAACACGCCATCGCACCTGGTTAATATACGTGTGCGAAATATCCGGGGCGGAAAACAAGCTGGAGGTACCTGAGCATGTAGAGAATCTCGCCGTCGGGGTTGATGCGCACCAGCACGTTGGGCACGGTGACGAACTGGAACTCGGCATGCTTGGCGTTGGGGAAGTACACCTCGGGCTTCCAGATGGCCTTGACGAGGTTGGGGTCGTTCAGGTCGAGCGCCTCCGTGATGTTCTCGTGCTTCAGCCGCTCGTCCTGCCACTTCTGCCGCAGGTACAGGTCCACCTCGTAGTCCTGCGCACCCACAAGCACTCAAACTCAACGACGAATGCTCACCACAATTAATAATACGTACCCGGTAGACAAACAGTTCTTACTACTTAATTACTAAAAATATTATGGCAAATTATTATGTACAATGAACTTATAGAATTTAAATAAATTAATAATATTTCAGCAGCAACTTGTATATTATTTTTACTTCATTATTACAATAGGTAACACATTAACATATATAATTTAAGTCATCCCAACTTGAGTGGATGGGAGAGTACGTGAAATTCGATTATGTTCCTTCCGATTTGGGAACGTGAAACCTGCCCTCTTCTGTTTACTGGCTTTTCTACAAGCGTGTAAAATTTAGAATGTAAATTTTAAAATCGTAATGTACTTCAACGCGAACACATGAAATATGTTAAGTTACGTACATTGAATGCCGAGAAATTATTTTTAAAAGAAGTTAAGATTCGAATGAGCAGGCTCCATGACGTGGAGATAATAAACCGACTCTCAAAATATGAGTTCACGGGTTCAAACCAGTCTAGAGGCTGTGGATTTTCTTAGTACGCATGACATGCCTGTGAAATGTAAAGCAAGGATGGTGTGGGCAATTGACATGTTTACAGAGTTCGAGCATTAGAAGAACACGACAGATTCGAAAAGTGAGACTCGGGGTGTGGCGTATCGTCAATGGATAATAGTGATGCGACGCACCTCTTCGTTATTAGGTTGATTTCTAATCTTTACTGTGCATGTTTGTAATTTTCTCTGTAGTAAAAAATTTATTGTCCTTTCTCTGGACGCTTCTGACCAATGTATCAGTTACAGTATCTGATTTTGTAACACTGTGGGTTTCGCAAAGGAGAGCTGCATGCGTTCTCTTTGTTCGATTCAGCTGCAAGGCCAATTAGTTCGAGAAGATCGCTTATAGGGGGTATGGGCTTACAAATCACCTGACTGATGCGATTCCTCAAACACATCTGGTGTTCTAGCCGTAGCTTCCATAATTTCATTGATTGGCCACCAGGCGCGGTAACTTATGGAATTGGCGGAAGCAGTTCAAAGTTTCACCAGGGTGCTTGTACAGTAGGTTGTTAAACCTCTTAATTAGTAAACTTTTTCTTGAAGCTTCTAGACAATTTTGTGAAGTTCGAATTTCCGAGAATTTTGTAGCACGTAGTTTCAACTGCAAACATTATGGAATGTGAGAAGATTTGTTAAACTATTTTAAAACAATTTTTTATTATTAAATTCTAGTACTATGTAACACTGCTGTAATCCCCGAAATCAGTACGTATGTAACTGATATTATGCGTTTGTGAATATGTGCTGTGAGTGTGACGATGCGGTAAAGTATAATCTCGTGTTGTTAAAATTAAGTCTAAGAATTGATATACAGGGAAAGTGACGTTTTTGCAATGCACGTGAATTTTTGTCCAGTTGCAATAGTGATTGAAGCGCAGAAATTTGTGATGGATCGTGAAGAAACTCCAAGAAATAAAACCAGAAAGTGTGCAATGGCGTCTGAGCACCACGTCGCAGGATGTAGTGAAGCCAACCAGTGTCTCATTGACAAACTACTTGCTGCTGTCTATCGCATCCTCTACGCGATATTTAAGGAGACGCCACTGGAAAGACTACTGGCCTTGCATCGTGCAAAACTACTCAAATCGGTATTCCAAAAAGTAGCACACACTGTTCAAGAACAACAAATAACACTGAAATTAAGTAAATATTTTCACAAAAACGTCTTTACAAATACTGCAATAATGTTGTATAATATGCAGAGAGAACCGAAATTCTTTACATTCCAAGAATATAAAAATTATTGCTGTTCCATAACGTAACAAGAAAATAGAAAATATTGAATGGCGGACGGCCTCTTTCTTGAAGCCATGCTATCGCATGATGTCAAGTGTGCCGAAAGCAGTGACGCACTGAATATTAGAATTCAAACGGTTCGCGAAGTTACGAGAATAAGCGGAACACGACAATCAAATATTTGCATTCTCCAGTCAAAAACGAAACTGTTTCATTGTTTGTGTGCGTCTCCACGAGGTCCAGGGTATTTAACAAAAGCATAGATACCTCTCATACGGCTGGAGGACGCAATTTTTTTTCAATGTATGCGCGCATTGGGTATTAGTAATCTAGATGGGATTGGAGTCTCAAATCTTCTGCCACATTAGGAGGAATTTCAGGTGAATTTTATAATGAAAATCAATATTGTACAGACGAAAACAGCAAACAGACGAACCTTTACTTTCATTTTCAACACCAATTCATAACATTACTAACTCACGACAAAAATTATATTTCTTCAGGAAACACGTTCATCTACAATAATGAAGATGCTAGAATACTAGAATAAACCTGTTTCATGTTCCCGAGAAAGGTATCCGATTCGAGCAGTAGGAGTTGCGAAAACAAACTGTATTTGCATTGCAGAGTAGAGCGTCGATTTATAGCCCATTTCCACTAAGGCGATCAATTTACTCAACGGAACTATTTTACTGAATCAAGCAGGAAGGCTAATTCCAGTTGGATACAGGCATTTCTCACTCTGATATATAGGCTGGACATCAAATGAATGAAGTGATTCTATTGACTCTTGGTCTGAGTTACTTCCAGTTTCGAATAATTTACCGAGGACTCAGTTGTGTTTTATTGTTTGCGTTTTGCGAATACATTTCTAGAAGGGTAGATGGTGAGGCATTTAACTTCAAATTACTACATTTCATTTTCACAAGAACACTCAGAATTTAAGAACGCATGGTCAATTATATATCAAATATGTTTGATATGGAGGATTTTCGAAACTAGCTAGGTTGCGTTATGGTGCAGTCTGAACGAAAATTCTAGTTGCCGGCTGTGATCGATAGTTTTCCTTAGTTTCTTTGATCAACACCAGGCGATAATACTCTAATAAACGGGCCAAGGACCGCGCGCGATTTTTTCTTCCCCTTCTTTGTCTTATCCTCTCCCTTCCTTACTCATACACATACACTTACGTGAACTACACTACCTCACATGCCGGGAGATCAGTCGGGTCGGGAACTTAGAGCTGGGGCCGGATGGGGCGATGCCTCGCTGGTGGAGATACCTTGTTAGAGAAGGTCTCGCTAGCCGATGGTGGGTCGGCGCCAGCTCTAACCCTTAGCGGAGGAAGGTCACAGCAACGTCTTGACCAAAACATGCACTACATTTACGGAACTAATGAACTTGGCTGTTGACACACTCGAAATCACTAATCGATGAAAGCGAACGGCATAACATGTTATTGTGTCGTGAAAATATTAGAGTTGAAGAGAGAAATAGCGCGAATAATTATGACTTTTGCATTGCAATGTGAAGATAGGTTGTTTCAAATTCGTATGTGACGTGACGATTCAGTGTATTCAGAGTTGTGCCTTTTTCACTTAAGTGCCATAAGTGAACAATCCTATCCATCGCGGCTAATTGTGTAAAACATTCGTAGAGAAAGCTAACAGGACGTGACGAAATAACAACTATTTGAACGTTTTTACTCATTAAGCAAGAAGAACCGATAACATGAAAAAGACAATAGGGCCGCAGAGATTTAGAGTGAACACCTTTTTTATCTTCATTGAAGTAACACAAACTTTGTGTTAAATTAATGGTAGACTGGCGTACCTGCGCGAGAACTCTCGCATATTAAACCTCACGATCTTCTCTCTACTTACATTTCCATATTAAGCTCATAATACACCTTTTTCTTCAAGACCCATCTTATCTGCCGTCGCTTGTTTTGTCTCCTTGTAATTGTACTTATTGAAGACATTTTAACATAACAGTACAATACACCCTTACCAATACAAACTAATCTTATTTAACAATATTACAGTACAGAGAAGTACACCTGTGTAATTTTCTCGCATAAAATATGAAGTATTTAGTATTTATTTCATATACATTTACAAATTATGCACTTCTCTGAACAGGTGGGTAGAATTGAGATGCGCAGAAGATTTCATTCTGTATCTTACGGTGTGTTTAAGAGCCCTAGAACGCTTCGTTTTATAGACTTATTTTAATATACAGATTTCAACAACGCTACCCGAGAATTGCGGGTTGCATTTTCATGAATGTTTAGATGCCTTTTTTTCAAGAAACCGTTCATATTTTTAAATTTAAAGTGCAATTCTTCACGTCTCTGTCAAATATAGTTGCGTCGTAAGCAATACGCGCGACAGTTTGTTTTCTTATTATATGCATTAATTTAGTATCGCGTTATCGACAGTCATTCTGATAATAACCTCTAGAAATAATGCGCTGAGTGAATGGACTATTATTCTCACGAGTACTACAATATCGATCCCTGATTTTGAAACATTCACCCGTTTCTCTTGGGCACCCAGGACATTAGAAAAGATAGAAGATATTATTAAATGTGCAAATGAATTCGAGATTGCCAACCGACATCCGTGACGGAGGGGCGTTTGACAGCTGGTAAGACCTCAGCAGTGGTCCCAGACCCTTCTAGCCACCCAGACCGCTTCAGCGGAGGGATACATCCCGGTTGCTTTACATTGCCTCCATTTCCTCGCTGGACAGAGTAGTTTCGTAACTGATAAGATAATGCAAAACAAGGGATCAGAAGCGAGTGGCAATGACTGTGAATTAGTTCAAATCAGCAGTGCCGGGAAGCAGATGAGAATGGAAGCGCCCTGAAATAAGCTTAGGGGAGACGAATACCGTGGGTGGATCAAGATTGAAGTGGTGCGTGGCCAGCGTGCGCAACAATCTTTTCAAGGAAGCGTAACGCAGCTTGGCTCCGCCACGCATTGCCACTGCCAGCGGGAGGATGAGCACTTCCTTGAAAGGACTGTCGCTAAGAGGAGGCAGGGATTCGGTCATATGAGCCACGGTTAAGTGGCAATCCAATGTATAGAAACGTCCATGTTTCCTTCATTGAATGAAAATGCGAACTCTACAATGTAGGGTAAAAGTTATGTTTTTTGAACCCTAGTACATATATCCACGAATTAATTCATCATGCAAAATCTGGGAAATCTGATAATGCAGACTATTAATGCATCTTCTTGAAAAGCCTTCTTCATCCCATAATGTGAAGAAAGCGACAGCACGATATGGCACGGAGTTCTGTCATCCTTCATGTCCTGGTTCTGTGTTACATAGCTAACATTGTAATATATATGTGTATAGCGTGCAGCATGCTTTACAACCCTGTCGTGTTCTATCAGGAGAAAATCTCTTAAAGATGGGCACCTGGGCATTTAGCCACTATCCGCATCCCCAGCAGGCGCACAACTACCCTTTGGGCTGGAATCCGGGTCCCCTGGAACGCAGTGCTCATCACGCGTACATCCTCAATTAAGCCTGGAGGGGGTCACTCTCCCAGATCAGAGCTAATAGCTGCCGGGGCTAGCACCGCGCTAACGCCACTCACAACACTACGAGACGAATCGCAACTCAATTGCTCATGCGTCTCGGGCAGTGCAACCACGAAACTGAGTGAGAAACCATCTGTAAGCTTTTTTGTACTTTGACGTTCTTAAAAACATTTCGGTTAAATGACGTCATAAACTATTAATCTGCAATGGCATTACAATTGCTACTATAATAAGGTTAAACATAGAATGCTCACCATAGTCACAGGACTGATGGACCCAAAACTGCGAATGTAGAGCTCGCAGTATACGGTCGTCGCATTATCTAAAACACACACGAAATACACTTCATTATGATACAAATAAGGAATTAAAAGTTAAAATTTGAGCATATTATTATGAATTGTTAATTGGAAACACATAAGAGAAATATATACAAAAAATAAAAAATATATATTGGAATTTATATATCCTAGGTATCAAGGCAATGTATTAATTTGGCTTGCAAACAAATTAAATAAACAGAATGAAAATACTACTAATTCTAAACGTGGCGTTGACACGGCTCTGAGATGAAAAGCTCGTAAAATGCCACGATAACTCTCATATGTTTTTTCACGGATAATTTAACTGAAGCGCAGAGTATCGGCAGAATTAACGTCATCGCGGCTCATAGCAAACAGGAAGAGTTCGGTCGCGCTCAAATGACACTGCAGTGTCCTAATTTACTGTGGTCACGTATATGACAACCGGCAAGGCTATTGTATTGACCTGTATTGACTCCAGATTTCACGCCAACTTTTCTATTAAATGTTCTTTTTGTCATTTAGTGCCATTGAGAGAATAGCTGACGATAAACCGTTGCAATGATAACACGACGTAAAAAATATTCTCATCGCAATCAATATTAATTCAGGTATTATATTTGCGCTGCGTGTTAGGTAGTGTGGGGATTCCAGTTAAGTTCATCATCTCTAATTATCTGCCCCTCGCAAGTACTGTGTACCGAGGAAAACAAATATGTAAGTAAACAGAAAGTATAAATCGGTCATTGGTCTTAGCTTTCATAAAGTTATTGTGCTTTCCCTTTAACATATTTATTTGTTCTAGTTTAAATACATCGTTTAGTAAAATTACTTTACATATGTGTTTTTAGACTTATGCTAGTTAAAATATCTCAGCTAACTTAATCTATACATTGGAGAGTATACTCTAGGGGTTGAACCTCGGGGTTATGTTTCATGGTTGCTTAAGGTTTTAGAAAGTCTTCAAAAGGGAATCTATTTTTACTCGGGTGTTGGCTGGATTTTTCCGTAGTTTGAAATAGGATGCTGCTGGGATATCTGTTAGATTTGGGTAGAAATCATGTGATATATGTGCTATTTGGTTTATTATTATATTGATGTTTAATTCGGAATGGAGTTGTTTATTATTTATGAACCAGGGGCATTTGTGATTAATCTGATAACTTTGTTTTGAATTACTTCGATTTTATTGCCATATGTGGGGCTGCCTTTGTTCATATTGGACATGCGTAGAGCATTAGTGGCCTTATTATTGTTTTATAAATTGTTGTAGAGTTTGTATATGACCGGGATGTGTTGATTAGTGGCTGGAGTTGGAATAATTTATTCCTTCCTTGCTTAATTTTGACCAATATATGGGTTTTAGAGGTTAGTTTTGTGTCCAGGTGAAGTCCTAAGTATTTTATGGGTTGTAATGGTGGGGTCCAGATGATGGTTAAACGAAAGCACAACTCCCCTATCTTCAGATTCACTTAATAAGTAGCTATAGCTACTACCAAAGTTGCTATCAACTTAAAAAAAATTTCCTACCCGTTCGGCCCTTCAGGCCTTCCAGGAGTTATTACTTACAAAATACACATTACATGAAGAACATGTAGTATCTACTATCAACTAAATGAACCAGAGCGAATGTATTGCACAAAAGGAAGAGCTGAAGAAAATGTGCTAAATACGCAGTAAATAGAACACCCTAAACTGCAAATATATTGTTTTTATGTCGTTTAATGTTTATTTTCCAAGACTAATGAAATTAGAGGTTTACAAATTATAGAACATAAATCCCGATTCACTGTAAACATCGTTAAAACATGTTTCTGAATATGTAATCGAAATGTTTTGCATTTACCGAGATCATATACTGAGGGTATGCAATAGGTTTTCCTGTTATACACCTTATCTTAAAAGCAATAAGTATTCAATATAATTGAATAATATAATTGAGCTCTTGCAAAACCAAGGGAGATAAGAGCCTAATGTTTTGGGGGAAATCAATAAAAACTGTAAGAATCATATTCTTATCATACAATCAGAGCCATTAATAGGTAGATGTTACAACTACTCTTCCAAGTTGTAACATCTACCGATGGAACCTTGCTTTTGTACTGGCATCGATTTATATAATATTTAGATTATAAAGCCTTCGTTTAAAAAAATGGTTTCTTTGGGAATGAAAGGTCTCAATCATTATCACTGGACCATTTTGTAAAGGTACACAAGTGTCAAACGATTACTGAACATCGCGTTTATACATACTCCTATCATTGCATTTAAAAACTTGTGTGCCAATGTTCGAACTTAAAAATCTCGCTCTCTTTGCTTCGCTAAACAGAAACACATTATAGCAAGCTTGGGGTTGAACGAATACAACCAATATCTACTCGAAGTTTCATCTCACACAACAAACCGTCCAAGACCCTCTGCAATTTGTCTAATTGTTGGTCGTAAACATGACAAAATGAACGTGCAGGTTAAATGTAACTTCAAATTAACTTCTCCCCATAGCACGTCACACACAGTTTTTAACGTTTTGGACGTAAATAAATTAAAAAAATAAATTAAATAAATAAGTTTAAAGTTAAGCGACCCTTCTATTAATTTTAACATTTATTAAAATTTCGTGTTGTTACTTCAAAAACAGTTAAAAAAAGCAAGTGATAACACAACTAGTGCTCACTACCTTTCATTTGAAGAAAAAATCATAAAATTTAGTTGAGTAGAAATAAGAATTTGTTTCCAAACGTACACTTTTGATCCCTCCTCTCGTTAATATAGTGATCCAATCGAACTTAATACAATCTGAGTCATAGAAATGTAGTTTGTTACTAAAGCAATTTAACTAACAAAATGAGATGTATGGATATCAGTCATAATATGATCATGATCGCTGAAAATTGCATGCATGAATCAAGAATGCAACCTGCTTTTATCATTCAGTAACCTGACGAAGAATAAACATTTAAAAAGTGTATGTACCTTCATATAATCTTCTGATTATT
Organism: Gryllus bimaculatus; assembly: GCA_017312745.1. Classification (NCBI taxonomy): domain Eukaryota; kingdom Metazoa; phylum Arthropoda; class Insecta; order Orthoptera; family Gryllidae; genus Gryllus; species Gryllus bimaculatus. Next base: position 2,623,542 of record BOPP01000129.1, read on the forward strand.
TACTACATTATACGTTGGTCTTGAGGCCAGAATGTTCTGGTAGGTCACAGGAGATCCACTGTCATTCCAATGACATTGACAATGGTCCAGTTTCCTATACTTCAGGTCTTTTTATTTTGTTTATTATTTTTTAAAGAAAAAAATACATAGTTCAGTAAACATATGCATTTTGATATGTTATTGTTCAGTACCGGAAGCCAGAATCAATACGTGATTTCAGTGTACGTATCATGTGTCCTATTTTTAATTACCAAAGTTTCACAGGATACTCTTGTACTAGGCGAGGAAGTTTAAACATTCCAAGATCTTGACGTGATTCATGATCGAAGGCTAAATTAAAATCAACAAACCTCAGGAAAATCAAATTTAGAAGATTGTAGCAAATACTAAAAAATAGGGTCGATGCAAAGGCAAGTAGTATTGAAAAGAAGTGGTGAAAAATTTCCAATATGTTTTGTCGAAACTGAAATTCTATTACAATAAATACCTCACTGTGTCTAATAAATTGAACTTAAGGCAACATTTAACGTTGTTGCTTACTTTCGTATAAGAAATTATTAGCGGTCTATTTAGAAATTAGATACGAAAGAGAATGAGATCCAAAAAAGCAATTTAGACAAGGGTATAAGCATTATTGCAATGTAATAATTTAGGGATAAAAATTACCCGTCGACATTATCCAATTAGTTAATTACTTCCCACAAAGCAGGCTGATCAGCACACATTTCAACGCTTTCCATGTTTATTTTTTACGTGCAATAAGCGTTAGTAAACTTACTAGGTAAAATTAATGAGAGTTCTCAAGTAAACTGCGGGAAATGGGCCGAGAAAATACCACACGGAGCTCCTGGGACTTTTTCGGGCGCTCGCCGCCTGCGTGGCCTTCTTGCGGCGCCCTCTGTTTTTGCTCCAGTGTTTGCGAACAAATGAAGAGCCGTCTCGGGAAGTTCGCGCGATGACGGGGGGAGGGGATGAAGGGGGGGGGTTCACTGCTTCCCACGAGGCCACGAAAACGACGCCGCTCTGCAGCCGAGGGTTGGCGACGCGCAGTGGGTGTGGGTTGGGGGGTGAGGTGAAAGTGAGTGTGTGGTTGGAAAGAAAGACGGGATCTGCGTTTTTTGTAAACCTGTGCCTTAGTGATTGAAAAGTCAACGAAATAATGAACATAATATAGGTGTAGAAAAATATTTTATTCTTAAATTGGAAAGCTAATAAATTTTTGTCTCCTACGAAATACTGAGGAAATTCTTCATTCTTAGATAAGCATTATTGTAGAATATTTAAGTAATTAATATAAGCATAAATGTATTATTATGTATTTATATACGTAAAAATAAGTTAATATTATTCATTTCTTATATTATTCCTACGAACACTATGTGGGCGCCCACACAATACAGCACACCAGGCAGATACCTAATATCACGATACTGCACAACAAAGACGTTTTCTCCTACCCAATCATTTCAAAAAAGTTGAAAAATTACATGTTTTATTGATAACACATTTACATTAGCGAGAATTACTTTTATATTTTTAGTGTTTCTGGAAATCAAGTTTTAAGATCTCTCAAATAAGCTTTTGACACGTTAAGCCGCCAATTAATTGTTAAGAGACCTGGGAGATCATTCGCCTCAAGACACATAAAGATTTGTTTATATCGTCAGGAAGTGCAGGGAAGGGAATATGATAATAAATAGGTTACCTTACAAAGATGCAACAAGGGTGTGAGTTGATAGGTAGATAATACTCCTAGCATGAATAGTACACAGGGATATGTAATATATTGGAACTTATTTCCCAAGAAGGAGCTTGCGCGAACTAATACACTTCAGCGGAACCAATGAATTGTGTTGAAGGTATGAGAAAAAAATTCTTATTTTGTTATACCTAAGAAATTTTGGAAAAGTCCATTTATTGCGTCTTATTCACTTCTTAAAATGGAGTATGCATGAATTTTTTCCCTCATGCGGATCCAATATCCATTTTCGGCGAACAACACTACTCCTTCGGAAATTGAAAATGCAAGCGGAATGTCATATCGACATACCTAGAGTATTGAGTCTGCCTTCTTGATAAGAAGTTTCAAAGCTTTTCTATTTTCCATGCAGATGAAAAGAAATCCTCGTGGAATATTTTCATAAGGGCTGAGAAGAAGAAAACTTCAGTAGAATATAAGAAATCGCAGAGAACATTTCAGAGCTGAAGTTTACATTATGGTGAAGGGAATGGAATACGTTGGAAGTATTTGTTGAAAGCAATATGGCAGAGTACTGATTGCGTAATATTTATCGGTCTGAAAATCATTACCAAATTCTATCTACAATTAAGAAAAAACGTGGAGACAGTAAAAAAACATTTTAATTGATTGAATATCTGGCAAATTTTCTTTTCAACAGTAACTTTAAGAAACTCCATCCGTATAAAGCGCTGTAATCATAGACTAAGGATTAATCAATGCTAAGGACAATACTCAATGGTGGTATTGTTATAATTAGAATAGAATCAACGAGAAGTAATTCATAAAAATTTCGTGGCCAAAACCAGAAAAATGTGCCTTTTAGTTTCTGAAAATTGAACTATTTTTACTCTATTTAAACATAATTGTTTTTCCACTAATTCTTAGTTTGGAGAAAAATTAATGTAAGATAATTAATTTCCTGAAAACGAGGAAATTAAGAGAAAATATAAACGTTTGATCTTCAGTAATATTCTCCATTATGTGAAATGAGATTTCCAATACAGCCTAGTTAGAACTCAAATTCAAAATTGTTTTGCATGAGATTTAAGTTACAACAAAGAAGTTGAAAGTTGAAACGGGGGAGGTTCCCTGCGACACAAGAGAATTAAAAATTAGATTGATCTCTGGTCACACCAACCCTATTTTAAACAATTTTATTCTGAGATAAGCTAGGCGCATACGTGCCAGGGATTTCCTACTTGCCAATTTATTTATTGGGAGAACCAAGGGTTTTGATACCATTAACAAACAATTTTATTTAGATATTGATAAAATGACGTTGAAGATAAGAACTTGTTTAATTTGTAGTTTTGGAAGATATTACCGGTTTATTTTCATGAATTTGCTCTGAACGTTTGATAAAAAGTCTCTGATGAAGATTGAATTTGATTGACGAATAATGACGAATTGACTGTTCAACAGGACACTGAATTTACTTAAATTGTAGTTTAGGTAGAATGTACGTCTTTAAAATTGTAAAAATTCTTGTTCCCAGATCGCTTGTTACATCATTCACGCTATACAACTTGCAGCAGTTGCAGATTTGAAGTCAACCCCGAGCAGCCGAGTTTTCCAGGGCTTTGACAGTGAAGAGACCTTCTCTTATGCGGAAGACACAATGTAGTAGCTTTCCAGGAAACTTGCTGATGATGAATACGTTGCGCGGCACTATCATCCGAGAATAACTGGCCAAAGGCGATTCTGGTTGCGTATAATTAGGCTGTAATGAATTACGCCACAAATTGAAGTATATGGTCTAGCGCACACTGGTGAACTGTCAATAGTTCGTTGTATCCGATCTCGCACGTAAGTTTTAGGTTAGATTTATTCGCACTCACAGTCTAAAAATTACCACGATAGTTTTCGAGCTGACTAGAATAGTAGTCGTAGTTCTCTGTACACTATAATGAGTAGGGGGGATTTTTATACCTTAAAAACGTGAAAAAGGCTTTTAAAATATGCTTTTCTGACCAAACAATTCTGAAAAAGGTACTCCAATATGCAATCAAAATTAACAATGGGAGATTTTGTGCCATAGCGAGCCGCAATCCACTGCAATCTCCATCTTCTGCCCATTCGCAGATGCACAAAAGTGATGCGAAACGTCAAGTGCTCATGCGCAGAAGATCGATAGTGCTGTCGATTGCTTTAACGTTCGAGAACGCAAAAACTCCCTATTATTTCATTTCCTCTATAAACCTTTCTTGATAAAATTCAGGAGGAGCATGCTTGATATGAAACGTAATATAATCTACCCTACTTCTCGAGAGATATTATTAAAGTAAAAATTCACTTTAGTGAAATACATTGTATGTCTTCTTGTGTTTCTTCTGACTGGTTTAAAATATGTTATGAAGAAATACCCTACATTTGCACAAGTATTTTACCATATGTAGGGAAGAAACTGTGACAAGTTCTTTCGAATCAATGAACGCTCACAAATAAATATATTCTGTGAAAGATGAAACGCTTTATACATAAGTCTCCATTTGAATGATATATACAAAATATGCGTCTATAATTACACGAATATGTATCAACAGGAAAAATTGACTCAATATGCTCTAACATATAGTATCATAATTTAAACAAATGCCAAGAAGTTTCACTTGCAAACTCAATTGCACTGAAGCAACGGACAAAAATATGCAAAAATCATGAAATCCTATCCTTATACTGCGATTTTCGTAACTATGTCCCTGGCAGGTATCAGATGTTGACAGTCTCGTCCAATCGGGAGCTTGACCGTCATGATAGTGACGTGATTGGGGTGACGTCCAAGCTCCCGATTTGGACGAAACTGTCAACAGCTGGTACCTGCCAGGAACAGAGTTGGAAAAATCGCTGTCTAATAATGAGGTTACGCGGTACGTGGAGGAAGAGTCCGCGCTGATGCACGACTGGGACCAAATGGGGCGGTGTTTGATTTGCGAGGACACTTGAAGTAGGTAACACTCACGAACTCAGTTCTAACTCATCCCAGCAGGGGCACACGCTGGAACTTTGGATGCGATATTACAAAGATTGGCAACTAGGCAGGTGAGGGCGGTAGCGGGCGAATTGCAAAGAACGTGCTGGGCGTACCAATGCAACGAAGTATCGCTTACGTCGTTTCGGCCTTGTGATTTGAACGGCTATCCCGGTCGGTTACTTTCTTCAAGAAATTTTAAAGAGCATACGCGACACTTCGAGATAGACGCAAAAGTTTCTGGTTGTTTGAGAAACGTTTCTGGGCGCGTTTATTGAGATATCGGGAACCGAAGTTGTGATTACGAAAATCACTTTGCTGCGAGAATTGATGCAAGAGCTGATTAAAATGTGGCTTGTGGCAGGCAGTTGCAACGCGCGTATCTTCACGCGAAGATGGACGCTATAAATTCAAGGAGAGAGTTGCTCTCAGCGCTTCGCCCGGAGCAGGCGAGATTTGGGCGGCTAGTAGCTTGAGAGAAATAAGGAGACAGTTGATACTGATCAAGGAACGAGTTAAAATACATAGAAAAAACGCCATTGTTCGCGTGATTGGTGTTTCAGAGATAAGTAGACGGATAAACGAAGGTAAGATAATAAGGAAAGCTTAATTCTGAGCCTGAAATTGCCAAATTCGCGGAAAAGAAAGCTTTGCCCGTCATCGAGCCCAATCGATATTCTAATCGAATTCCAACCCGTGAGTCGAAGCGTGATGCAATCGGCGATTGATCTACTGTTCCATCCAGTACATTGAGACAAACGACCAGGCGCGCCTGTTACCGCGGGGCCTTGGAACGCGTAATGGCGAGGGCAGGGGCCAGCGTAGCTTGGCATGGCATGGCACGGCCTCGCTCGCCCAGGGCCCCCATTCGCCGTCCCCGGTGGCCTCCCTCGATGCGGCTATCTCTTGAGCGAACGCCGCCCCGCCCCGCCCCGCCCCGCGCCGCGCGCCGGGGGACCGAAGCGGCACCTGGTATAGGCGGCGGCCCCGCCGTTTAATCAATACACTACTTAATGCAACGTTAACCCGCGCGCCGGAAACCCGCACCTTATTGCCGCTTCCCGGGAAGCAGTGATTGAGGAACTTTCACTGAGTTTGCGACAGCCACAATGCGCTAAAGGAGAGAAACAGTGGAACGACTGATGTGCAAACGGAGGTTTGGGAATTTCATGGATTTCCTTAGAGAAATTGAGAATTGTTGAGTAGGTCATACTACAGTAAACAATGGGAGCACGGTATATTAAAATAATTATTTTGGAGTTTTCAGCTGGTTGAGACCGTATACTATTAAGCAGCTACGGATTAAGATATAAGTGATAATATTGGTGTGTGTGGTGATTTCCCTTACCTTCTACTCCACAATCTCAAGTTGAAAACGTACTTGTATTACGCGGAATACAAACTCGAACCATGAACAGGTCGACCATGCTAAGTATTAGATTGACAAATGAATCATATGCTTATGAATTGTGTCAATATAAAAATGGATTAAAAGTAAATGTCTCCCCCCTCTAAAGCGGCCAGAAAAGATGATAAGTTCAAGATACCATCTACAAAAACATCCATGAATGAGCTTCTTTGATAGGAAACGACGCCCTAAAGGCGTATCAAGCCGATTTAAGACGATAAATGTAAAATTTTGCAGAGGAAGATACGGTAGTCAGCAGTAGATCATGCAACCCGCAGCACACGTCGCCACCTTCTCAACTGTTCTTGAACACCCGTGGCCAGCGAGCGTAAGTAGGATCAATGGGTCATTGAGCATGAAATCCAGTTTCCGTGACTCATATTTTATACCTTTATTTGCGAAATGAACTCATTTTTACGTTCTTTTCAATTTTGGAGGTGCACCTCTCCCGGGTACTCCGTCTTCGCGGCATGAGTTGTCGGAAACCTAAGGTGGATTCTAAAATAAGCTGATTTCATGTTTAAAACAATGTTTTAAACAGTGCGGCATAAAACTGAGTTACATCGAAAAATGGAGTTTTAAAGTTTACGCTATAACAAAATCAGCAGGCTCAAAAGCAAACTACAACACAAGCTATGCTCAAATACTCGTCATCATTGTGCGTAATTTAGAAACAGCTCTTAATCCTAGATTACAAAGGCGCCTACTGTCAGGCGACGTAACTAGTGCCTAAAGCTTCCTCCAACCCTTACCCTAATTCCTCGTTTCTGAAACTCTGTGAACCCATGTGTGTGAGTAGCCAGTGAAATACACATAACGTTCTGCGCGTGGCTATTTCCGGTATATGCCACTTTAACTCGCGTAGACCAGTAGACTAAGCTTTTGTAGTAACGTTAGTAATATTTTAGGCGATATATTCGATAATATTTTAATTAACTCCTTGTCTTGTAGCAAATAAGTTTTGTTCTGAACATTGAGCATTCATAATGGGATGATGGCGATCTTAAATAAGGTCGTATGACAAGGTACATCTGCGGTCGCTTCTCAAAAGCATCTGCACCTAGCACGTGTCTGCTGTGAGAGTCAAGTCATTTTAATTCATCTACAAAAACCTTTAATATGTATTTTGTAAGTCCTTATAATACATGAACAATTCATTAACTTAGTGTTTCATTGTAAAAATGAGTTTTTATTTATTTTTACCCGAAATAGGTAAATAATGTGAAACTACGCCTTTATAATAATGCTTGGTATAGAGCGTCTTTGTAATATAGGGTTAAAATCCGATTTGCGGTTCCCACAGGGATCTACAATTATTACAAGTAGTAATAACGTTCGAAATGAGCATTTTCGGAGCCTTTCATTGCATTTTGAGGAAGTTAGCGCTTCTGGGTACTCTCACATTATAGCACCGTTGGACAAAAACGAGCAGCATCAGGAAATCTATTTAAGATTCAAATTACTATTAGTAATTCTGCGCAATTTAAGCGCATGGGTCAAAGGCTCTTAATAAACGCTTAGAAATATTAGAATATTTAGCAACGTGCAGTGGCAGACGTATATGATATACCGCACTGCTAAAGAGTGGGAACTTAAAGTTCGACTTCAGTAAGAAGCAATTCTTACTTTTATAAAGTGCAAAATGATTGCATAGGTTCAACTAGCCTAGTTTGATTTCGTATCATTAGGTAATAGATTGCTATTAATTCTATTTCAAATTGAGTATTTTCGAAAAGAAAATACTTTTTTCAAAAATTTTATTTGTGTTCTTGTTTATATTAATAACTCAATGTGAATGGTAATTGTAGTGTATTATTATTGCTTATAATAATAGTAATAATAATAATAATAATAATAATAATAATAATAATAATAATAATAATACCTGAAAACACTGTTGTGGATAAGATGAATAATTCATCTTCGAGCAATGCGTACTTTTTGCGTTCAACAATTTGAATATATATATATATATATATATATATATATATATATATATATATATATATATATATTTTGGTATTTAATTTTGAAGAAAAAATGATGTGACATAACGACACATCAAAACGGATAATGTAATGTAGTTTCTAGCAATTCTAATCAGCTTGCATATTTTCAGACTCGAATTCCACTATTCCCGGGTGGCATGGCAGAAAAATGACTCCGCATTCACAAGACCCAAGGGTACACAATGGCACCCTGCAGCTCGAGAAATACACGCCTTTCCTTTTGGTGCTGAATGGGCGGCGCGCGCTGGGGCTTTTCCGGTCCAATGTGGCCGAAAAGGGAGGCGGCACGCGGCAGCGGCGGCGGCGGGGCGGTGGCAGGGGTGGTGGCGGGGCAGCGGGTCGGGGGCGCTGCCTGGCGACGCCAAGTAGCCCCCTCCTTCTCTCTGCGATCGGCTTCACGAGGGGCGAATGGCGACGGCGCTTTTGGCCGACACGAGGGGCGACGAAACAGCCAGGGGCGGGCGCGGGAGGGGGCGGGCGCGGTAGGTTGTGGCTTCGGCGGGGGCGGGGCGAGGCGTGGCGTTGCGTGGGTGGGGCGGGGATTCCGGGTGGGCACGGCGGGGTGGCGGCAGGTGAGGCCCCGGCGGGGCGGGGCGCGGTGTGCGTGAAGTGAGCGGAAGCGTGGGCGCTGCGTGGGTGGGGCGGGGTGAGCGGCGAAGGAGGTGAGAGGGGGCGGGTGCAGCAGGGGAGGGAGGGGCGTGAGACGCGGAGGGGTTGGCGTGCGGGGGGAGGGGGCGTTGGGAGGGCGAGGCAGTGGGTGGATGGAGGCGGGGCAGCGGGCTTCGTATTGATGGTGCGATATGAATAAGGAACTAACGGTAAGGGGGATTTTTATGGGTGGGGAGTAGTGGGTTATGACAAACTAACAAATATTTCATACATTATATACATTTCGCCAAAAAATAGCGAATATTATAATTAACTTGTATTTTCATTTAATTAATATATGTATGTCTCTGTGACATTTCTATTTCATATAACAAAACTTTAATTTTTATTTTTTAATGATTTCTTTAAGGCTCAGATCTCAAGAATTTTTTGAACATATGTACACCCGACATTTAAACATATGAAGGGGCCAGGCAGTTGTAAGTCACGTGCATGCGTTTTGAAACACAGCTTATTCAATGTGCAGCAATGTGTGGCACATACATCGATAGGCCAGGGAATTATTCTTTACTTGCCAGCTGAAAAAAAATGGAAATGCACAACACTAAATAGGAAAGGAGTAGCTCAGAGAGCAGTATGATATGTTGCACTTGAAAATGTCGAAATTGTCTCGTTTGGATTGAAGCAAATGCGGCAGTAACAAGATAATCCACAGCAGTCGCAGCAACCCTCTCGTTAATGTGATTTTCTGTAAAAGTCTAGTAAAAGTCTCTGTAAAAGTTTCTGTAAAAGTCTTCTGTAATATCTCGATTTTGGTCACAGTCTCATTTTGTTATTTCTTCAATCCATTCAAAGGTATGAACTTGTCATGTATTGTAATAAAACAAGCCACACAAAATTGAGATATTAACATATACAGGAGACTTGCAATGGTTTGGCTTATTTTTTTAAGGTCGCAAGCCCTTCAATAATGAACGTACCTTCTGCCAACATTATATAACCGGAATTGTTCGAAAACATATACTCTGCCAGATTATTACATTTTAGATTTAAAGCTGTACAAGTTTGGTTAAAACATTGTTGGAGGGAAGCGACTGAAAGGACACGCTGAGAAGGGTTTATTTTAATTTATTAATGTTCCATAAAATATGTAAATTGCTTATTATTTATATATTATATAAATAAATTATTATTTCAGTACTGTACAAAAACAGCGGATAAAAACTCATTAACAAAATTATCATAAGAGTGATCATAAAAATATTCTTTATTCACTGAGCTATGGAACCAATTTAGTACAACACTAAGTTGTGGGAGGTGTTAAGCTGATGGAAGACATAGCAAACTGCCTCACTATATGCGCTTATTTACACAAACTAGTATGATTTTTTTGTGGTTTTGTGAAATACCAAGTATTAATTTTTACGTTCATTCTTGCAAACTCATTTTATTAAAGAAAAAAATTGCCGAACTAAAAAGGCATTACACTTTTACAGCAATTGAAAAGCATTTGTAAAGTTGCGAAACAATTTTCAATATTTGTATTAAGCTATACGTATTCATTAGTAACCAGTAGCATCGAGAAATATTAATGACACAATGTTTTTGTACATACTATCAGCTGATGGTCTTGTACGGCCATTAAATATTTGTTCGATATTTACAGTAGGTTAGTGGTAAAAACAACAGGTTTATTCATTATTTTCCTCATTCTGCTGTTTTCAAACATCAGTGTTCCAATAAACTACTCAACTGGGTCAAATTATGTCTATCCGTATACAATCGCATAATGACCATTTCGATTTGGCCTTTTTATACGAGTTCATAGAATAAATTTTTATTAACTACAATTACAAATTTTATCAAATATTATGAAATAAATAATTTTTTTATTAGATTTAATCTGACTTATTCTTCATTATCATCCTTAATTTCTTTTACAAACATACTATTTTTGTTCACAAAACCGTAGTAAAAATATTGTTTTGAACAAGAATATTACATGTATAATGTTTTTTATTGAAAATATTACAGCGAAACTTTCTGTAAATTTTCTTGTATCTTACGTGCCACTGGTGTAAAAGCATTATTAACTACATTTTAGCAGCCGAACATTCAACCATTTCAGAAAGCAGAAAATAATATTACAGCGTCTTCTCTTACTGCATACTACATACAGCTTACTGTATAGAATTCTTTCCTTCGTACGATTTAAAACCTGCGCATTGATTATATTCAAATAGACTGGTAAGCACGAATGACACGAAAACGACTCATGCACAGAAAGAAGACCCTTCTCTTCTCTGGCTTTCACCCCTCAAGTGCCGACTCAACCGGAATTGAAAAGCTCGTGTTTTATGCATAAGCCCCGCCAGGGAACTGGTGACAAACTCGTATACAATCCCTGTGCTTTTCTAAAATCCAGAAAAGCCTTCTGCTGGAAACCCTGGCCGGACGTCCGCGCGAAAGAAGGCAGCGAACCGCGCGACGCGGCGCTGCGAACGTCGCCCCACTGCCGGCCCTGCTCGGGGCACGCGCGCGTTGAATACGTTAACTCTACGTGCGATTTAGCTTACATTTACGATTTCTAGCTCGCTGCAATCATTTTAAGTAAATAACATCAGAGAATAATCCTCTTATACTTTTTCAGAAACAGTAGGTTGTTAATAATAGTTTGTCGCTCACAATAAATAATAAGAGGTTACGAATTTAGTTCTATTTTTTCATGCATTTCAGTTGCTTGGCACTTAAATCTTATCTCATGCACCAGTATTATTATGTCCTCGAATACCCCTAATGATTTCTCTGCCTCTCCCCCCTCTCTCAGGCTCTCAAAATTTTAGGTTTTTAATGACAAATTATTCAATTTATTTACAAAAACATAACAGTTGAAACGAGTTTGAGATTTTAATAGTATCACACTCTGACAGGTTACTTGAAAATGTGTAAAAGTAAAATATATTTATAAGGATAAATCTATAATGGGATACTAATAAGTGCCTATTAAACACCGAATAGAGCGTCCAGATTTGTAGATCTTTCACATTTACAGAATTTGATAAAACATTTTTAGAGCAAAGAATCGCGTACGTGCAATGCGCGATGGAGTAAGGCTGTGGCTGCTCTTGGAAATCGGAAGAATAGTGGATTCTGAATCACGGCGAACAAAATGCGACAAGAGAGTCCTAGACATAAACCGATATTTTGCCTTATGAGTATAGTTGTCAAAGTCAGTTAGTATAGTCTTGTAGATATAGTATCCCCAAATTAAAATATCGGCTTCAAATACAAGGGGCCACGACATCAGCCAAATCAATTGGGGAATATTTAAGCTGGAGAAAATCGACTGAACGATTTAGCCGCTAGCGTTGTTCATAGTCGGACAGAGGGAAGTAGACAGGACAGACGGAAGGACAGACGAACAGACATTTTGCCGTCATTGAATTTTTCGGTATCGATAACTCATAAAATATGGATTCTGGATACACTACCCGTTGTAGGTTTTTTTTTCTAAGTTTAGCAGCTGAATTTATTCAGTCTTTTCTTATTAGGGCCCTATAATAAGAGTTTTTCTGCTGAAAATCCGGCGTACTGTGTGCAGCACTGCATAACTTTCTCTCTACTGCGGAGGCGGTAGCGAGAAACTAAACGCAATGGCATGGAATAGAAAATATAGAAAAAAGTAGATTGTAACCTTTTTTCATTTTCAGTAATTTTTATGATCTAATAACAAACTTAAAACGCTGTCCGGTTTTCTAGGAACCCTAGTTATGAAGGCACTCACTCAGGTGGTTGGTTGGCGTCGCGCGGCGATCGTAGTTTTTTTTCAGCATGCTGTCCAGCACTTGCAGTTGGTCCAGTTTTGCGCCTCGACTGCAACACAAGAAATCTTTTGTCACGAGGCGAAAGTCCTTCAAAAGGAGATATTGCATGCAATTTTCTGACATTTACATACAGAGAATAGAAAAAACAGTTTACAAAGTTCAGAGAAGCTCGGAAATTTAACAAAAACTGCACTATAAAGAGGATCTGTCGTGAGCATTTTACAAACTTACAAGATATTGATTTGAGCTAAATTCATTTGAATTATATTAAATGATAATTAATTATTTCACTACACCCATTTGTTCGTTTATTGCTTAAATCAGTCAGTGCTTAACACCTGACTCCGAAAAATTGTGGATTCGAATTTATTTATAACTAGATTTCTCTTTCCATTTTTAAGTTCACTGTGCAGACTCAAGTTAACTGACAAAATACTAAATGTTTAATACTTTGATAATATTATTTTATGACAAAACTAACGCTAATAAAGTGCTAAAGTGCTAAACTAACGCGAATAAAGTGCAAAGAATTGTATAATAAAAATAGTTCTGTCAATTTCGCTCTACTAGTAATTCTCAAACGTTTTAATAATCGTCTCAATATCTCGAAATATTCGGTTCCTGAAACTGTTCATTTCTCTTTCATATTAGTGGTATAACTATCAAAAATATCTAATGTCACATAAACAATTTCTGTGGAGGGGTTAACATGCCTGTATTCAACTGATACGGCCTTCTCTTTTTCATCTACAGGAAAGTGAATAATGCGTGTAATAGGTTTTCAGGTATGCTTTTAACCCCCAAACATGTATCCAATTAGTCTATATTAATTGACAACTGAGTTTAGTTTTCGATTATTATCTACAAAGAGACATTAATGCATTAATTGGAAAAAAGGTATCAAACATAAAACATGATATTACCCGTGCTATTGGGCACGTGCGGTTACCAGCAATCAAACGCACGATGAAAATGGTAAGATATGTAAAATCAAAAATAAATTTAAACAATAAAGTGTAGGAAATAAGAGATTTCATTTAGAGATAAGATTACAAATTGTCTGGATATATTGGTTATTACCAGATAAAATACATATTTTATCAAGAAAACGCCGACGAAATCATAATGCGTGTTGTTTAGGAAAGCGATTTTTAATTTCTACCGTTAATAGGGGTGAAAACAATAAAGGAACTTACAATTGTCGGTTGGAATATATATAATATATAATATATATATATATATATATATTATATATATATATATATAAATCCATGTAATCTCAAAGAGCACAGATAAGCAAGAGTATTGATGTAATGTTTGAAACTCGTGATAAAATTTCATGATACCGTCGGAAACCGAACTGAATAAGAACATCTGGATTTTGTGAATAATATTTTCACTTACTGAAACAATTACGATAATTAAGGAAATTGTTTCGCAATTGTTCGACAAATTATCTTGATGGTAAAGTATGAAAACAAAGCGAAGAAAAAAATGATTAACTCCATATATTAGGAAGGTAAAAAGCATAGCCTATTTAAATGCAATTTTGTGACATATGTCATCACGTCAGCTTTATGTTCAGAAGTGAAAGTATGTATTGGCAGTTGTATTAACATACTCTTTCTGAAGTTTCCCATCAAGTTTTGCCATTGTTCGCTTTCACTGAATGAATAGCTCCCTGTATAGGTTATTGAGCGAGTATTCATTTGTCGACAATCAACACTAGAGAATAATTCGTGGTGTCATTTACATCAAACATTAATTATACTATATTCAATATGAATTTATCAGACACCTCTGCACAATGTTATTTACACCGCAGCTCACTACACCGATATGCATATGTAATTGTTAAGGGGTTAATAAATCCGCATTCTTGTTTCTTTGAGCAATTATGTAACATGCAATCATAGTTGGATAAGTATGTTCAAAATCAGACTATTTGCTTTATAAAAGAACTAGTGTTTTGCTGCTACAAAACTGCTGCTAAACAAAAAATGAGTCTAAATAACAATAACGTTAAACGTTTTGGAATTATTTACTCGTCATGGGCTTTTAAACATTCTTTTTATACATAATCAATTTGACAAAATGGAACGAAATATTAATGAATTTACAAGATATATTAAACACGAACGAACAGAAAACTGTAATGGTGAAAACTGCGACAAGTGCCTTCCACAGTTCACACGCAAGCGAAATAAGAAGCGTAAAAGGAACGAGAGCATTCAGACATCTCAAGCCGAGCAGCCACTTCCAAGACGACCATCGCTTAAAGGCGCCTCCCACCTCTTCCCCATCACTCGATCAGCTATTCAGCTCCTTCTTCCGATAACTCGATACATTCGCCGCCTCCCTTCGGCGAGAAATCGAGCGCCGAGTCGAGCGGCTTAAAAATTAATATCGAATTCATCAGCGAACCTCTTCCGCCGGCGGAGGCGGCGTGAGAACGACGGCTGAGGGGGGGGGGGCGCTGCCAACGGCGCAGAGGGGAGCGATTGATCGGCTCATTGGTGTTTCGGGGCGTGGCAACTGCTTTTGTTAGCAGTTCCGTTAGTGTAGTGCATTTAATAACTCGCTGGATGGCGGTATTCTTCGCCCGCTGAAGGATGCAATCCGGCACCGACCTAAAAGTTAACTTGAAACAATTGAAAATCCAGGTATCTCCTCTTACGGAGCACCTCCCCAGCGTGGACGAGTTTTAAGCTCGCGACTCGTATCCCGAAATGTGAAGTAATATGGTGTACTTAATTGTACGTGCGTGCATAACCCTCTTATGCCCTAGGTAATTTTGTCTCCAACTTAGCCATAGACATATAGCAACTAAGCACGATTTTAAATGAAGGTTAGAACCGACCCCAGTTATTTGTACACCCTGGCCAGAAATGAACAATGTCTTAGTGATTACGCCTAAATCGACACCTGGCATTCAAGAATGAAAAAAAAACCTACTTGTGTGTTTTATTAAGGTTGTCTCCATCTATTGAAAAACATAAATTTCGCAAATTAGTGCAAAAAGCTGCAAATACGAGTTGACTGGAAATGTTACATATATATGTAACAAGGGCCACTAGAGGGTTAAAGGTTCGCGGAGGGGCGAGGATGAAAAAGGGAAAATCGCGCGCGCGGTCCGTGGTCCGTTTGTTTAGCAACTGTTCCGGCATTTACATAGTAATGACAGAAGAAACCATAGAAAAGCACAAAATTCTGAGCTGCCGTCCTCTCCTCCAGACAGCAACTGAATTTGTCCCAGCTACATAACTAGAGGCGCAGATTAGCCACCGTCGGAACTCCCGACCAGAGACACTGCAGTGGCAGCAGTTGAGGCCCTGAGCTACCTCAGCCGGTTCGAGCGGGCAAGTGGACGAACTCGGCAAGCCACTCTGAGAGGACAGGAACAAAAAAAATACGGTAAAATAAATTTAAAGTGTTTCTCAGTTTGCCCGAAATGTGTATTATCTCCCATTTGTATTTATTACCGGATACAAAATATACTCTAATAATAAATACGAAACGCAAAAACAGCTAACAAAAACTAAGCATTCAGTATGTCCGACCGATATTTTGATAATTCTTAACGAAGTTACTTGTTAAAAGCCATAGATAAAAATTGTGAGTTAAATTTTCAAACGAATTGGATGAATCGGATTGAAATATTAAAAACATAGAATGAAACATTTTTTAAAAACGTTTTCGAGGATTTTGACCATGATCATGAAGTCAACCTGACAAACCAATTTACATGTCAATACTCCATATGACAGTTCTATATCAGCCAAAAGTATTGGATTATGGTTAGTATTCTGCAGTTTTGGAGAATGTGTATTATGAATCTAAAGACACAATAAAAGGTGGGTGAAATATTTTAATAATTTATTTCAATATATTATTTATTGAGCCAAAACTTTGTGTTAAAATGTATTCGAAATCGTTGTTCACGCACCTACGGTTAAAATATCAAAAGAGGGAATGTAACATATTTTACATTAAATTAACTTTGAACGTGAAAATATAAATAAGCAATTTCATTTGGAACTATAAGGGAACTATTATTGTAGTGTTCCCTTTCTATGATCCTTTTCGTTTCGTTACAAACCAAGATATTACGTCTTCAATTCGAAAACATTCCTCAATAACAAGTAACAAGATTTCTCTACAAAAATAAATTCTTGTCATAATTACCTACATTCAAGCATTTCGAAGTGTAATAAATTGCAAATATATTCCATTTGTTTAACAAAATTGCAAAGATGCTAAAGATCGTTTCTAAATACACAATGTGAGTTTTGACCAAAGTTTCGCGATTCTAGCCCACAGCGTGCGATGCGGCCATGCGATGTGGCACATGAAAAACGCCTGTGGACGCGGTCAACAGCGCAGCAACACTGCAGTTTTTAAAGCGTTGCAGCAGCGGTTGGGAGAGTGGAGGAGGTGGAGGCGGCAGCGCTGGCCCTCTCTCCCAATTACAGCCCTGCCATTCATTGTGACATTTGACAATCGATAGAAACCGACCTCTGTCACGTGCTGGATTTCCCTCTTGAAGTCGAGAATAGAAATTGAACAAAGTCGTAGATACGGTTCAGGTTCATTCCCAAGACTCCAGAATGGCTCAAACATATATTCAAATATTAGATATGTTTTCTATTTAAAATACTCGCAGGGAAGTATAGTATAAATATTTTTAATACTTCAAACTATAATACTCCTCACGAATATCCTAAAATTTCAAGCTTAAGAGGTGGCAAGTGCTTTTCTATTTCCTGCTTATCAATCTCTAAGTCAAAGTGCTCGAAGGCCTGGGAAATAAACTTTTTAATCGTCGAGTGCATTCCTATACATTTTTTGTGTGAATGTTAGGGGATATTATTTTAATCATTAATATAATATCCCCTAACTTACACTATAAAACATTTTGGAGAGTCTTTGAAGAATGAGGTTTAACTATCACACAATTGTGTACTACGAGTAATAAACATTTTCGAAATTAGTATCGAATGAAATTTTACTACAAAACGATATTAGAGTGTCAAACGAGACTACTGGGTGAGTTTGATAATTTAACCAATCGAATATTGTAATAACGTATTACGATACAATAGTGCACGTTTTATCAATTTTGTAAAAATGTCAAATGTACTGTAATATTTGTTTAAATAAATTAAAATGGCTGTTAAGGTAGTCTTTTTTATTAAATACCTTGAATTATTATTAGATCACATAGGTTGGAGAACGGATCACATGCATTACTGTGCCCGTGCAGGGCATACAATATGCTTACGAGAAATGTAGTTAACCGTAATAGCTTGAATGACTTTGTCTACGTGTTAAATTACCATTACTCCTCGCTCACTTTCGTTCTCGTTTCACTTTCTGGGAGATCCAAATAGCTAAGCGATGGGAACGTGCCCCTCTTATAATAAAAAGACACACAACGTTTCTAACGATATTTCAGCATTTAACTTTACTCCAAGCCACGATCGGGTCCTATCACTTACTACGTGTATATAAAATCCAAGGGCTCATGGAGACGTCAGAGCCATTGAAATCGAGATCTCATCAATTATTAAGAATCACGGAGCACATACACACTACATTAAAAAAAAACTTCACACAATAGTTATGTTTTCACAAAGTGTGTCATCCTGGTTTAACATTCAAACTTAAAGAAATAGATTACTCCAACTAACTAATTAATATCATTAATAGCTTTCTCCAAGATAGAACACATCCAGTCATAGTTAACAAATACACATCAAATCCCCGCAGAATTACAGATGGATTACCTCAAGGCTCACCCGTGACCCTCACGCTTTTCAATATATACGCAGCCGACATTTTCATAACATCACATACGGAAATCACCCAATTCGCCGATGACACAGCAATTTTCATATGCAATCATTCAAGTTATTTAATCTCTAAACAAATTCAAACACATCTAAATAAAATTGATGTTTGGTCTGTCAAATGGAAAATCAAACCCAATACTACAAAATCATCCACCAAAATATTTTCATTAAGAACATTTTCATCCCCAACTCCACTCCAAATAAACAATCACCCAATTCTATGGACCCCACACAATCAATATGTCATATACTTAGGGCTGAATTTTGATACCAGATAAATTGGAAAAATCACATAAGAATAAAATCACAGCAAGCCAAAATAAAACTAATTCAACTGAAGCCACATTTAAATCGCAATAATAAGCTCTCATTAAACAACGCCATCACCATCTATAAATCAATAACTAGACCCCTAATGCTTTATGCATGCCCTATCTGGATCAACGCTTCTAAAACTAACATCAATAAACTACAGATCATTGAATATCATTTCCTCAGATATGTCACTCATGAACCCTAGTTCATCTTAAACATTAAACTGCCAAAAAAATTGAATTAACCCCCTATAGTTGACCATATTGCCCTATCTAACAATTTCTTCTCGAAAATAAACACAATAACCCAAGCAACCTATTTCAAGGGGCACCGCCTGCCAGCTCCCTACTACAATTAAAAATAGATACCCATTAGATACATTCCTCAGCATATTCCTCAATTGCCAACATTCCTCAGCACCCAATAAACATATGTTTAAAAAAATTGCAATCGAGCGAACTGACGCAGAACAATACTCGTGAATGCATTATCTCGTTGAGAGAATTTATGAAATTGGCTTTTAATCTTACGAAAAGAACAAATTACAAGCACATCCTGGAGTTCCTAGGGGCACCAAAGATGACACACAGCAGCTCTTGAAATATTGAAATCCTTGCGTCGGCGGCAGGCCCAACATATTTTTTATTACGATCCTCAATCCATTGCATCTTCAGCCTTAATTTTCATTACTTGAGTTCACAGACGGGTAATAATGATGACGTGATTTCAATGGTGAAATGAGATGATAAAATGGAGAAACGGGAGAACACCGAGAAAAACTCTCGCGAACCCACTTTTTGCGCAAAGCATGTTCAACCACATGGATCAACCGGAATTTGGTCCCCAGTAACCGAGGTGGAAAGTGTGCAGGCTGGCCACTGCTCCACGATCCGCCGTCTTCGCCACAGCGAATTTACGAGCTTGCTTTTTAATCTCGCGAATCACGCGAATTTAATGCAAATCCCGCTGTGCACAAGGGGCGCCTAGAAGCCCCGCAACAACGCTTTATAAATGGGGTATAAACCCATAAACCCATTAAATTAGTTAGCTTATCTTTTTAATATTGAATGCTGGCGTATGACGCAGAGGAAAGTTTGAGTTTTCAAGTAATTGTTTAATTCTAT
Organism: Gryllus bimaculatus; assembly: GCA_017312745.1. Lineage (NCBI taxonomy): Eukaryota > Metazoa > Arthropoda > Insecta > Orthoptera > Gryllidae > Gryllus > Gryllus bimaculatus. Next base: position 2,643,392 of record BOPP01000129.1, read on the forward strand.
TAAACTCAACGAATGTAATAGTTTTCCACGATTTATTCCTCAAAATTTACCTTTTTTCATGTATTTCTTTTTCGTGTTTAACGTAAAGTTTGCAGATCCTGATTCAATGATTGATTGATTACTAGTGATTCCAGGCGCGTCAATTAAATAAGATGATTAGTCCCGTAAGTGTAGAGGATATTTTTTTTAAGAAGCTGGCTTTGATCTTGCCCCGCTGGATGTGTAGTACCGGCGCTGACCTACCATCGGCTAGCGGGGTTCTTTTTCAACCAGGTATCTCCCACCACCGGGGCACTGCTTCAGTCGGGACAAGCTCTAAGCTCCCGGAAGGTGGTAGTGTAGTGCAAGTTAGTCTAAGTGTGTGTAAGGGGTGAGCTTAGGACAAGGAAGAGGAAGGAAAAATCGCGCGCGGTCTATGGCCCAATTGTTAGGGTACTGCTCCGGCACTCGCCAGGTGTTGATTAAAGAAACCACGGAAAACCATCAATCAGAGCAGCCGGCCGCTAGAATTCTACTCCACACAGCGACAGAACTCAACCTAGCAATCAGGCTAGTGTCGAAAATCCTGCCACAGTCAGGAATCAAACCCCAGGACCTTCCTGGTTCGACATATGATATTTCACTTACATCGAGGTACGTCAATGAGGGGAAATGCCAATGGAGAGGGAAGCACAACCTGTGTGTTTCAACGTGGAAAGGTCTGGAGTAGGACTCGCATCGGAGGTCAGTGCGGGCGGCGCGGTGGGGTGGGGTGGGGTGGGGTGGGGTGGGGGAGGCAGCGCAGCGGTTCTAATTCAAAGCGCGCCGGCGGGGCTCCTTCTTGACACTCGATTAGATCGCGAGCACCGGCGCGGCTGATCGGGCGGCTTATGAATCGTGAATGGGGGCCGGAGGTCGTCTCGCGGGGCGTTTGTTTCCGGCTCCGGATTTGGAATTGCCGGTCGCGGCGCGCGGGCTGTGCAGCCGCCGGCAGAACTCGCCCCGGCGCGGGCAAGCTGGCGTTTGTACAGTGTGGTGGTCTACGTATTACATTTATTACTAATTCTGCGATTCAGAACGAGAACTCGGTGGCAGAATACACTAACTTAGCATTACATAACTTGACAATTTTACAAAATTTACAAACTTTACAAATTAACGTGAACATTTTATCGTTCAATCTTTCATAGGGCTCTACTTCACCACACTTCACTACACCAGATCACGGAGCTGTAATGTCTTTCTTGCGCACTCGTTTCCCTCATTTTCACAACGCCACTGCACTGCACATAATTAATAATAATAATAATAATATAATAATTATACTAGAATTACATAGTGTATGAATATGTTCGAATGGAAATGAGATTTGATTGAATTTCTTAATATTTCAGATATACAGGAATTTTTAACTAAATATAAAGTGACTGTAATTTTAAATAAGTCATATTTCAATTTCTACAGTCTACTCACATGTTTACTGAAAGAAATGTAAGCTAAACATTACATGGATCAACGTAAAGTCTATTATTTTGTTTAATTATAATAGTTTTAGGTCTCATTAAGAAAATCAATACTACAATATTATTTTTTCTAATAATTTATTAATTTGATGTTTCTACCCAAAAAAACTAAAAATAATATAAGATATTACTCTCTTCTCATGGAAATTAAATCAATAAAAACTGTAAAACATAATAAATAATAAAATAATACACTCTAATATTTTTTAATTTTTGACAATACACGAGCTCTTACAATTACAGTAATGCTTGAATGTTAAAATTTGCGAGACAATATGTCGAATATGGTTGTTTTATTAAAAGTTTACATTTTGATACTGAGTAGTATGCATGTTTCCTGTTTATTTTGAGTTTCTCTCAAATGAGGACCAATTTGAATGACCTTACAAAACAAAAAATCAGTGGAAATTGAAAACGTCTTCATAAGACATTCAAATCACCAATTATCTAGGAATTATTGATGACAAAGTAAAAATGCATGAAATGGAAACTATTCTCATGTAATGATTTGGAATCTGGTATAATACCCCTTTTCATTTTGAACTTTGAAATAATAATATATTTTTTGTTAAGTTTTGGTATTTTAAACAAAAATATTAGGTTTGTGAAATCAACCATATTGGTTTAAAATGAAATGCTTTGCATACGTACCAGAGCAATGATAACTGATCACCTATCTAATCTGAAGGCAGCATTGGGAATAATATATTAAAAGGAACACCAGAATGATCTTGTACCACAAAAATTAAGAGCGACGAGCACAAAAATTCCCCTAATATTGCTCTTCGACCTCTTTAGAGTATATTCTAAAACTTAAAACTGTCATGAATACCTGAAGACAGATTAAAAGTTCGTTTCAGAAATAATACGTGTTTTTAATGAAGGATTCAGTGAAATATATAGAAATCGTTTAATAGTATTCTTGTTTGAGGGTGTTCCCTTAACAAAAAGAATGCCCAGAAAATAAAAAAAATAAGATGACTATAAACATTTCATTCTTGGGAAGACTGACCCGTTTATCGTTCGTTGAACTACTAAAATTTCAGAGCTTACGAAAGTAAACAACGTTTTTGAGGATTTTCAACTTCCTGTTTGGGATGTGAAATGGTATGTCCCACAAAACAAATACCTCTGCTACAAAATGGAGACGAATGTGTTTGCGTGAGACTTACGGAAGTATCAACAAAGTAACCAAGTAGATTGTAGGAAGATATATGCTATTGGAGACTGCGAAAGCACATAAATGTAAGGCGATTTGAGATAATAGGGTTAAACATCCCTTTCGAGTCACAAAAACTGCAATTCCCGAGTAGAGACTGCTTTAAAAATATTATTATTGCTTTTCTTGTCACATATTATCGTAACTGATTACTTAAATATTGATAAAATACGATTACCAAAGCATAAAAATCAACTTACTGATGAAACTTGCAGAACAAAGTCACGGCGATTTACTTCTTTACGAGTGATTAAAAATTTGAATCTAAAACACAGAGTTTAATCTGATGAAGAGGTAACTCAATAATTTATATTCTTCTAAAAATGTAATAGTTTGTGAGTTTAGCCCTCATTGCCGTATTTCAAGTTTCTTTAGAGTACTTGTAGCAGAGAGCTTTGTGAAGATGATGAATGTAAATTCCAAAGAATACCATCGCGTTGAAGCAAACTAGGATAAAAACAATTGCATTAAAACAATACAGCCATCATCTAGAAACCAACACGCGGTTGCGCGCGCGTGTCTGAGCGTCTGAGAAAGAAAAAGAAAGACGCAGATAGATAGCGATAGCGACAGCGACAGAGGAAAAGGCAGAGAGACAAAGAGAGAGAAAGCGAGATAGAGAGAGATGGAGATAGATAGAGATAGAGAGAGATAGAGAGAGAGATAGAGAGAGATAGATAGAGAGAGAGAGAGAGAGAGAGAAAGAGAGAGAGAGAGAGAGATAGATAGAGAGAGAGAGATAGAGAGAGAGAGAGAAATATACAGAAAGAGAGAATGAAAGAGAGCTTTAAGAGACTTTTTAAAGTGCACTTATGCTATTGTCGAAAGATAAAGGGTAGCTGTGATGTCGGAAGATGCATGCATTCTTGGCCATCCCGGACAGCATTGACTCTGGCCGCGGAAGCCTACGAAAGCATATAATCGAAAGATATATAATAGAGCCGATGTAAACATACACTTCTTCGAATGGTATGATATGTTATTTTGTCTTCCCAGGCGCGATTCACTTGATATACAACGTTTAATCGTCTTGCAATTAAAAACCATAAAAGGGGTTCAGAAATTACTTCAAAATATTCGTCCAGAAACTACTGAAATATATATACCAAGGTTCCTACAAAGGTTTTAATGATCGAACGGTTCCAAAGGCACAAAGGACTTAGGACCGGTAAATTTTTGTCGCTTGAAATCATTAGAACCGGTTTATACTTGGGATACATATATAATTTTTATTTTTTTATTAATCATTCAGATTTACGTATTCCCTAATTAACTAGGTGTTAAATTGACTCGCTTTGTAATATCTTGGTATCATCTGTCCTTTCGTATTTCCATCCCAGAGTTATCTTCCGTAATTCCCTCTCAAGAGAACATGTAGTGTTTTGCAACTGATTTAATATTTCCCTAGCACCCACGACCTTTGCGAGACAAGTTATATGGCGTATAACAAACTCCGTGACGAAAGGCATTAAGAAGCAAAAACGTACTAGTAAAAAGTAATAATTATAAATTATATATAATAGGCCGTGAAATTATATTTTGAGATTTTGTTTTACACTCACTTCACACCAAACGTTGCGGGTCGGTGTATCCAGGTTTCTTTTTTGTCGCGCGATTGCGATCCACTCCTATTGTGTGTGACTCGTCAGCCGCAGCCTGATCGCGTCGATCAGAAAGAACAACGGCTCTGACAGAGAAGAGTAATCGATTATTACGGTTTTCCAAATACTCTTGTTCGTCTGTCATCTCTTCACTTTTCAATGTAGAGCGAGCTTGAAGTGTTTATTTTGTGGCTAGTCCAGTTGTAGCGACGAAAACTTGAAAAGGCATTTCACCACCTTTACATCAACAGCGATGACAACCTAAAACTCCACCATGTTTCCCAACCTCCGCGTCGCGTTAAAATTAAAGAATGGTGCGTATTTGCCGAACTAAAGAATAGCGCAGACAACTGGGTGGCAAGCGGTCTGTGCCGAAGTTATGAATTCGAATTCCGTGTACGAGTTATTGTTATTGCGGTGTAGTAAGGGAAAACAAATCATCACATAACCTACTTTTAATACATTTTTCAGGTTTTTGTCTGGTTTGAGATAATGAAGGTGACATAAATCGTAAGAATATTTCGAGAAAGGTATGAGCGTATCGTTGATTTTTTATGTCACAATCGCGGCTTACTTGGGTTTCGAATACAAAACAACATTTCATTTCGTTTGGGATGCGTTGATTAGAACTACACTTTTACTGTATAATCAATTAAAATAATTAGATCAATTTGGAATCGACTAGAACAGTTATATATTGGTCATCGTAATAGACTGCATGTCAGGTTTACGACACTAGCCCTTTCAAAACAAATGTTAGAAACTTCCAAGGTATAGAGATAGAAGAAAAACAATTTTTATCATCGAACATGTGATGAAAAATGTCATATAACGAAATTAAACATGCGATATATTCCCTGATTGGTAGGCAACTCATCGTGCACTATTTGGTCAGTACTCGTTCTGAAACAAAGATATTTCGTGTACCGGTCGAAAACCAGTGCGAAAGAGTTGCCCGGGGATCAGGGAAAATGTCACAATATGTGCAAATATATATTCGTTGACAAAACAATTGTTATTTTCGATCACCATGGATGTCCTGGATGTTTGTAACATTGTTATGAGACATTCAGTATTCTCAATTTATAGGGCATACCTTAGCTGTGCGTTTTCTGATGAATCATAACATTCACAAAAGAGAGGAAGGCAACCTAGAAATAATCGGCGTTGACTGGCTTCATTAAGACCTATATAATTTGATTGAAATGTAAATAAATGTGTACATATTATTAATGGGATAAGAAATCATAATATTAGGGTATGAACGTATTATCTTCATAACAGTGTTCTTCATAATTTCGTTGTTAAGAAAAAAAATGCTGAATAAATCATGTTGTAATTTTCCCGAAAAATAAACGCGACAATGCGTATTGTGTTATTCCCTCAGCAACAGATTTTAATAAAATTAGAAACTGAGCTCTCTTTACATTCACGTGAGGGCGACTACTTTCCGCTCCACTGCGTACACCAGCCGGACGCCTGCGAGAGGCTGGCCCGCGCGACAGATGTGTCCTGCGGGAGGCGGCGCGTCAGGGGCTAATCTGGGCGCGCGCCGGTCGGCGTCGCTACGTCTTCCGCGGCGTCCGTCGCACAGCGCCGCCATTGTGCTGGTTCCTGCGCCCCCGTCGCTCGCCCGCGCGGGCCTAATCCCCTCGCCCGGACCCCCGCCCCCGCCTGCGGCTCCTGTTTGCAGCTGTAGGAATGCTCCCTGCGCTTCCGCCACGCTGTTGCTCTTGTTGATGCCACCGCCGCTCCTCACACTTCTGTCTGGCAGACGCTTCCACAAACTCCATTTCGGGTTAATGTTGTTACTACCAGAAGCGACAGAGTCCACGAGAAATAGTGGGTGGCGCTTCATTGTTCGCTCGACAAGTTGAGAATAGCTTTTTGTAAACAATTCTTCTCTGCCTATGACTTCCTCATAAGAAGATGAATGTGGAAAAATAGCATCGGAAGACATTTTATAACATAGTTGTACTATTATCATATTATCTGATGAGGGCTAAAATATTCAAATCACATGCCTTGACAATTTCGTTTCACTGTACTTCTCCTACATACACCTTGTTTTGTTGAAGAGTTTTAGTTTTATGTTTTAGAGTAAATGTTACTAACTTCTAGGGCATGGAGAAGAATCGAACATGATCACATTTAGTCCACGATCTAGAGGTGGGACATTTCATATAATAAAGTTAAAGCTATGCCATTTGACTCTGATTTCTAGGCAGGTCTACGTATATTGTAAATACTGAATAACGCAACTGACTTTGGTCTTTTGAACTGTAGTATCGACACGAATGATCTCTCCATTTAAAGAGCTTACGTTATAACATGACCTTCTGTCTCTGTGATAAAATACAATCTTCAGGAATCACTTTTCTGAACGAACTAAACGACCAATGTTTGGGCAACTACTTCTAATATAATTTTCTCTTCCCTTCTTTTTCAAATGCAAAATACAACGATATTCACGTATTGTATTAGTATAAACAAATTGAATACTGTATTCTGAGGATTATTTGCATTTTAGTGGCATTTTTATAATAGAGCATTTATTCTAATTACTATTATACATGCTATTATACTATACTACTATTATATATTATATTGGTATTATATATTATATTACTAAATTATAATTACTGTATATAATCGAATATTATGTAGAACTCATGTATTATAATTTTTATTAATACAGCACATCGAAACCAATATGTTATTTTTTAGTAGAATAACCTTAGGCAAAGAGTCACCAAAGTAGACACCTGTAATTTAAAATCCACTGTGCGCTAATCCTAGCTCTCCCGCGCATTTCAAAAGCGCCTTTTCCGCCGCTTCCACTACATGTGGTTCGTTGGCCCTCTGCCTTGCCCGGCCTCTGCACTGGCCAGCGGCGGCCAGCCCTCTGACGCGCCTCGCCTCGCCTCGCACTCCCGTAGGATGCGCGCAGATGGAGGGCCATAAAACAACATGGAGGAAGGCGCGTCCGAGACAACGCAAACAGACCTGCTTAAATAGGATCAGCGTAGTTCACATATGTGCTTACTACACGGCGTTAGGATTATATTCTTACAGCTTTATTTTCATTTGATGAAACAAATGTCTGGTCCCAGTCTGTAGTTATGTTAAATTATTGTGACCTTAAACGAAAATGTTAGATCCGCATGGGTTTCCTGCATGATGTAAATTAATTAACGAGAAGATAATTAGCACACACTATTTTGTGATAATTTCGTTACCAATAATGAGCTTTTTTATGAGTCATTACAATATGAGTGGGAAATTTCAATTTTAACTTGTCATATTGTATGTTGTGTACACAACCATTTATAAAATTAAAATTAGGTTAAAAAAGAACTGAATAGTTAATAAAATGGACAACTATATTTATAATGGTATTCCAGAGATCACATTAAGGGACTAATAAAAACTGTCGTTAAAAAGGTCAAGGCGACTTCAAAACGTTTTTCATCTTCAATGTAACTCTGCATTTAGTTATTACTCATCATATCCCAAAATTACTCTGCCCCACGATACCTGCTTTCTTTATAGAACATATTGTTAATAATTTATTACAACATAAATAGTTTACAATTATTCAAAATACATCAGTTTATTCGCTTTATTTTAAAACGATAATCAGGGTTGATACGCTGGGGTTTGGCAAGTTGATAAACATTACCGGTGGAATGTCTATCGAGTCCAAGCGGCCATGGAAGCTATTGGGGGACCACAATGGAGTGATCGATACTGATTGCGAAGCAACCAGAGGCGATGTTAATGGTTAACGCGATGATAATTGGGCTAGAAGTAATGGGATAGGCGTGACAGGCCGCGCAGCTCTGTGCTCAACGTTTGGACTGCAGCGCTTAGAATAAACGAAGTGGGTGCCATTCAACCAGGTTCGGTCAGGCAGATATTTGAAATACAAAATGTACAGTCTGTTACTATTTTTAAGCTTTCATCAGATGAATTTACTTGATAGCGATTGGAAGAGGGATACTTTTGCAAATGCAGTGTAAAAATTTGGAAAGTATCGGCAGCTAAATTTACTTTTTTTGAGGGTCAAGAAAATGGCAAAATGGGATTCACTCGAAAATAGGTGATCAGTACCATGGCTCAGCTGTTTGTATTAAGCTTATAACTGTCATCCAGCTTGAAAAGAAATTAATCGGCGGCTAAGTATTCCTACATACATCAGTAGGGGGGATCACAGGCACAAAATAAATATAAGACCGCAGAGAACAGATGTGGGGAAATTTTTGTTTACTAATCGAACGATAAAGAATGAAATATATTGCCTGCAAAAATCTTTGAACCCTTTCCTCGTAGCGTTCAACATTTTAGGAAAATAATTTAAGATACTAATAAATAAATAAGGGACTTAACTGAGAATAGTAGGTTCCAGAGGATGCGTAAGTGATATATTGTGATGTGAGGTGTCGTGCAGTGTAGAACAGAGCAATAACGTAGGAAGTGATTAAAGGGTCATACGACTAGTGAGGTGAAGTGACGTGCAGTTGAACAAAGACTCAGTGCGGAGTTTTATTATAGATGTTTCTTTCTTTTAAGGTAATTAAAATGTTTTATGACTTAAACCAGACTTTATATCATTATTATTTTTATTATTATTACAATATTTTAATTATTATTGCATTTATTATTTTTATTATCATCGTTGTTTTATCAGCTGTTTTTATTGTTTCTATGATTAATATTGGTATCACACATTATTATAATCACATAATTGCATGTTAGCTGAATTATCTTATTCATATAATTAGCTGCCACCGGGTTATGCAAATTTGCAGTTCATATAAATGTATGTTATCTTTATCTTATCTTAAATTTCATAACCTTTTTCACTTATGAAGATTATAAATTCCCTACTTATCTAAGGTTTTACTAGTACCAACTGATGATGAAATGAATAATATATAATGATGATTTAATAACACTTTGCAGGGTTACACGTTTTTAATACCCTTCATCTCAACCACTCATCTCTATGAAGTATTGGACTCTAATCTTCTGTGCCACTTGTTCTTAACGAGCACAAAGATAATTTTCACGAGCTGTCTGAATTTGAAGTATTGCTGGTAGCGTAAGTCACTAAAATAAACACAACTGAAAAGCTCTCTCCAATTAAATATAAATTGATGAAGTTATTTATCTGGAAAACACTTCTGTCTTTTAATGCCAATGTCACGAATAAATAATTACATATTTTCTTTAATCATTATCTTCTAAATATATTTCAATTTAAATTAATTAACAATTTAGCACACAACTGCACTTGTAACAGATTTGCAGCATCGCTCATAGAGGATGCAACCTGCTCCCGAGGCCAAAGCCGCCGCGGGGCCGTAAGGAACACCAGCGCATTACGAACGTCAACCTCACCTCTGGTGTCAGGAATGCGAACCACATTCAGCGCAACGTCACCGCAAGAGCTCGCGCTATGAACTCAACTCCGGCCACTCCACAGCGCAGCCGCGCGGGGGCGGGCGTTAGGCAGAGGTGGGGTGGGGGCGAGGGTGGGGCGGGCGGGGCGGGGCCGGGGCGGGGCGGGCGGGGCGGGGCGGGCGCGGAAGCGGCAAATGAGGGGGGGGGGCGGGCGCGAGGAAGCCCGCGCAAGCTCCGCGGCAGCTCGACGCGTTTAACTCGCTTTGGCGGCACCTCCGCTCCTCCCCCCTTCCCGCCCGCGCGCGCGCGACGCTGTCTCTCTCGCGCCGCACCCCATCATCACCCGCCTCCAGCCGCCCCGCCCCGCCCCGCCCCCGCCTGCCCCGCCCCGACCGCTGCGCGCGTTGCCCTCCTTCCCTGGGCAAAGCCCCAGGCCCTGCTTCCCCTCCCCCTCGCTCGGCTCGCTTCCTGCGCAAGCCCCCGCCCCACTTCGCAGTCCTAACCTCAAAACTACTCTCGTGTCGCGCTCGCACCCGCACCCACGCCGCACCCGCCTCTGCTATCAAGCAATCTGCACACCTCTTTCAGAAGTTTTCGTTGTACGGTTCGTGATACCAAATTATTACTATATTATTGTCTACGTTCTATAAAAATAATAATAAATAGTTTTCCTGTTCATTTTCATGAAGTATTTCACGTATTAAATTTACTTTTCCACAACGCAGTTTAAATGTTGCTTTCGTGTCATGAAGCTCATTAAGAACATTTGAAAGACGTACTTAAGACACTGTTAGAGCGCTTCCGCCCTCGTTCTCGTTCTCGCCCTCCTGGCCGGGCGTCCGCCCCTGCGCTGAGAGCGCGCATCCCAACTCCGCTCCTCGCCGCCGTCGACGCATTTCTTCTTTTCTTTTTCTTCCCCTCGCAGGTAGCAGGTATGACTGCGCTAGCAGCGCCCTCGTCTTTTCCAGGACTGCACTTGACGTCTCCTCGGAAAATAACATGCGGCGACAGTGTGGATTTTCAACGCACACGTATTACATTAACCTCAATAATTCAAGCGACCTTGATACTTGTTTCGGAACGTTGCGTTGTGCGGTGCTTGGTGGTGAATTATTACTTTATAATTAACTGTCTTTTATAAAATATTAAATAGTTTTACTATTCATTTTGATGAAATATTTCTCGTATTAATTTATTTTTGAACAACTCAGTTTAAAAGTTACTTCCGTGTTGTGAAGCAGTTATTTGGTAAAACCAAATTAAAAACTGCTGACTTACTGAGACCCTAACAAATTTTCCAGTCGACGCCACAACAAAAGAAGAACATACGACAAACAGATCTTTCTTATGTTTGAACGGAATTCATTCGTACCAGTAATAAACTTTTCAACAAATTGTTAGTATTTGTGGAAAACGTATACTGAATAAACCATCAACTATTTGTAATTTCTATGTATTTGTGTAGACAGTGTTGTTATTCATTTTAAAGAGAACAAAGACTGCGTGAGCCGCGCTCCTTTACACTTCAGCGAATTTTATCATTCCATTGTCTGGGCCGCTCGGCCGTTGGGCAAACCTTTTCAACCAGATCGTCCACTTGCCAAAGGTGGGTGCGATGTAAATGCTATAGGGCAGGAAGGAAAGAGGCAGAAGGTATTTCATAAAAGTTTAATTAGAGATGGTAAGTAGAAAGTTCATATGCACTTTATAATTACTATATTACTTGAACTCATACTAGCCCATTATATCGCACAATTAGATGAACTATCAAAATTCCCGCAAAATATTGATTCATGTTCAGTACTTATCTTCTGAGAAAAATGACGTTGAAATATTGTACAAATTCTAGTACAATACAATCATTCCTCTCTGTAAACACTAATTTAAACGTGATTCTGAACTGTAGCATGAAATACTACTATCCATCTTATTTTAAAAACGCAATGCATCACATGATATAATCAATATTTTTTTTGTAAAAGGGCACATATTTCAAATGTGATGCAGACATTGCGTTTATATTCACTGATTAATCTTTGCAATTGAAAACACTCAATCTTTGAATTAAATAAAAACTTGATATATTAAGCTCCCAAATTAACTACGCGCTCACTCGCTAACCTCTCACACATACATGCTTATCCGCAGTGTACCAAGACCTTGAAGAAGGTTTTGACATCGCCAAAAAACGTATTGAACAAATGACGGCAGATAAGCATTCACATAGTATTTTGATAGAATTTACTGTTTATACTACAACACCTGTTAATAATAGAACAATATAACATCTTGAGTCTACTACTTTTTGTTCAAAGCAAAAATCATAAAGCTTGTTTGAGCAGAAATCTCATATGTATTTCAAAACAGAAGTCCTTGATGTTTAAAAAATAAACATTGAGATAATTATTTTACATAGGTTATACAATAATTCAGTAGTAGTGGATATAATACGTATAAAATCACTTTGTGGAGAGTGTACTTTTCGGAGGGAAGCTGTTAATCCCTTTTTCATTAAATAGAGCATTTCTAAGTCTATAAAGTTACAAATACTCCATTGGATATTTTCTTGAATTCTTCGTAACGGTTACTGAATATTAGAATATTGCAATTATTTAATTATGAATACTTCAGTAGTCTGTTGAAAAATCCTGCTCCTAATGGAAACATTTCGTTGAAGTTCTGCCACGGAACGACCCAAGCGAGCTCTCCTTGCGACTGAGCTGCGTCGTTCGTCCGCACTCTAGAGGCTGGCGCTCCCTTCGGAAGTTGCTTGTAGCGCCTTCGAGTGCGCCACGTGACAAAGCATTGCGGAGCTTCACGAAGTATGAGATGCATTATTATCTGATGAATTTATTTTTGTCACTTTTATCAGAGAGCACATTATTTACGTCTGTATGTTTTCACGAAAATTCAGGTTTAGATCCAGTTCATGTACAACAGTGGATCTTCTATTACTTCTCACGTTTACCGTAATATCTCTTTTACGGGATAATTTTGCCCAAGAGTAAGTCAGCTTCATATTTATCCTTTACAATAATAAAAATTAATCCGTACATACTCTACCCTCGCAAACAATGATGTTTTGTGCTGCATTCTAGAATTATAATGCAAACTATATTATATATCAGAAGATCTATGACAATTTTATTTCATCATTTATTCTATTTTATAAGCAAGTCCACTACTTTGTTTTGAATAAGTATTTATAAATATACAATTAAAGATAGGTTATTTTAGCAAAGAAATATGAACTTACAAAATTCTAATACGTCGCTCCTGGTGCAATGTGAGCTACGTGCACGTTTACCTGTCCTCGCTTTCCCCAAGGAACATCAGAAGAGGCAAGCAGCGTTAAACTTCGCACAATGTTCTTACGTTTATGGAGTATCGGGCGCCGTAGCATCATTCCACGCGTCGCTTTTCACACCGAACACCGCGGGCCCTTCGTTCCGCTCGGCCGGCCGGCGCCCCCGGCGATCGGGGCGCGCTCTTTCGCGTGGCGCGGCGACAAAGCGCCGGGGGGGGGGGGGGGNGGCGGCCGCACACACTGGCCCGAAGCGGGGCTCAGGCTGTCAGAATTCGGAGCAAGTGCTCAGCTATTCACAAGGTAAAACGATTTGGGGAAATTTTAAATTCACGTTTTAGCATTGAGGTCCTTTCGTAGACTACGTATGAAATATTCATAGCCAGAGAAATATAGAAGGTATATCTATTATACCTAAGGAGGAGAATACAGTGTAGCTGTGAAATTTTCAGCAGCAGAGCCCGAAATTACAAACCTCCATCACAGCAGATGGGGTTTTGTGGTGGGCAAAAGGAGTTCGCAGTATGTTTTTAGCGGATTTGATCGTTTTCCGTGCTTCTCAAAGAACCATTGCTGTATTCATGTTCACCCCGTCTAAAACGTTCGTTAACGAAATGACACGAGAACGAGAATAAAATCATGGCAAGCTGACGGACTGACCAACACATCTCAATATGATCTTCGTTGGAGGGATTACGGTGTGAAAGTCGCTATTAACGGATGGATACACACAATGACAATCTATGAAAACAAAGTCAATTGAAACTTTACAAGTCGCTTGACAAAATGTTACAAAAATCGCCCGTCTTCCATTATGGTAGAGCAATGAAACTTAATTGCCAAATTCCTTTCACTTGAAGGATACTTTAAATATTATTCGGCAATATTGTAAAGAACGCTTTTGCAGTAAGCATCCCTTTGCTTTCAACACATGAATAACAGTGTTATTATTTATTATAATTTCATATTTTAACTTTTACAGTATCGTGATCATGGGAATTTTTCATTCAGATATAAAACATCGGAAACGAAAAAAAGCACCGATCACAAAACATCGATGTTTAAAACATCAACATAGCCATCGATGTCGCACCCGTCCTCCGGCCCACTGCCCCGTCGAGAGGCCTTCCTTCGACCTTCACGCGCGAGAGACCAGCGGCGGATGAATGCGCCCGCGAGCGTTTTGTGCGCCCCCCCCCCGGGGCGTTCACGACACGATATCGCCATTGGTCGCCCCTCAGGCGAGTGCCGTGGACGCGGCTTCGAGACAGATTAGTTTTATCGCCAACGCTCGGCCATTCTATGCCCCTGGAATAATAGAGCGCGCTCGTGTTGGCATCTTATTGATTTCTTCTCTGCTTTTCGAAGGGAATGTCGAAAGAAATACCGCTACGTAAAGGATAAGGGATTTGCCTTTACGGGGTCGAGGGTCCTTGGAACGGTTTGCCACCTCACGGAGTTGGATTCTCCCTTCCTATTAAATCATAGTAGAATGTTTAGATTTTTTTGGGAAAAGAGACATTTTCTCTTTCGTTATAGGTATTTTGATTTATTGTCGATCTGGTTAAGAATTGAAATTCTTGTCACGGTAAAAGATGAATATATATGCGGAAAATATAATTCAGTACTTGAAAATGACTTCATAAAACCTATCTGTAGAATGTACCACACATTGCAATTTTACTTAAACACTATTTGCTAACAGTCTATTAGCACGTGTGATTCACAATCCATATCTAACAAATATCGAATAATTTTTGCCCTTCAAGCCCACACTTCTTGTCAAAATTGTCTAATGAAAACTAATCATTTACTATTTTGGTTGCAACGCCGCTGATAAAATACAAAGTTGTTCACTAACGGATTTATCATCGAATAATGTCTGTCGTTCCTCGCTGTGTTACGTGCGAGGCAAACTTTGTGGCGCGTTAAATTTATCACATCCATTATTGATTTGCCATCTCGCTTAACCTCATCAACAAATCCATCACGTGTAACATATTAATCAGCGTGTCGACAGAGTTTGCTTAGCTCATTTGAACATCCAGGAGGCGAAGACAAACTCAACCGGCATTCAGCCGGCAGATCGCCTCATTTGCAACACGATAACGGACTTTGCCACTTTCCTTGACAGAGACATGTCGCCCACATGAAGGACCTTCAGATGGTCTGCGCATCCTCACAAAGCGCCCTACAGCGCAAAGAAGATTATTTAGCGATCTCCCGGCTGTCAGCGTCTGAACCAAACATTTATCGTGGCCCTCGCGCTGGTCCTCTGAGGAGCGTTTATAGAAGCCCTTCATCCGCATACGCTGCGGCAACTCTCAGTTTAACTTTGCCCCAGAGGCTCTTACGGGCGAAGAAAAAACTTCCCTCGAGTTGCTCGAAGAAGTTGCCGCTCGCTGCTGCCCCCTTGCGGCACTTTTCTGCGCTTGTCGATAATTTTAAAACTAATCTCTTTCGCGCGAAAGTAACTTTGCTCGGAAGCGCCCGCAGTGTCTGTGGTCGAGTGTTTAAGGCGCCGCGCAACAACACGAAAGCAATAACTACTGCGATAGCCCTCCGCTGCTTCTTGCCTCTCGTGACAACTGCAGCCCGCTCTTAATTTCCGGTGAATGCGAAGGACGTCTTTTTTGAGCCAGCGAGCGAACAGGTCGGTCGCAATAAACAGAGTGAATGAGTTTTTTCTAAAAGTCCAGATTTTAAATACAAGACTTTTATCGTCTCGCAGAAGTTTTTGGAGATGATGATGTTATCGAATGCTTGAAAAGCCATCTTGTGATTTCTGTACGAAAGTTTTCTCAATATTCGGTAAAGAAAATGAAGAACTATTAGATTTTACGCGTAATTCAAAGCCAACTTCATTACTTTTGGTAACTTTGCGCATCTCAATACTTCACAAGTATTAAAACTATTATTATACATTAAAGTTACAAGGTTCACAGATATAAAACATGGAATGTAACTGATCACTGCAACTGCTAGTAACAAAGAGCAGTTACGTTTTATAACCTACTGTCTTTTACTTTAGTACTATTAGAAGCGCAGATAGTGGGAAAGTAGAGAAACAAAATTCCGACATTTTACTTGACGTCTCGAAATACTTGAAAACACATTAGTACATTTTTGTCTATCTCTCCAGTATAAACAGTTTTTCCCTAAATCTTTAACTAAGGGAGATGTTTTAATTCATTCTGTTTTTAACGAAAAATCTGTTTAGAACTCTAAGCGATATGCTCTGACAACTTTTGCAAAATACTCACACACAAAAATGGGAGGTAAATTCTGAAAAGAACGAAAATTTAATCCAGAACGAGAATCAGAATATACAAATGTTTTATTATGCAATACTTAACTAATTTGGAACTGATGAGTTCGAACGTACTGTCATTCACTTGTTTTAAGTATTATAATAATAAAATGTTTTAAAAATATATTAAAATAAAAATGGGTTATATTGTTAAATATTTTCAGTGTGTTCAGACAATTACGAAAATATAGCTAAAACTATGAGGTAAACTACATCGAGGCGAAAAGTAATTTGCAGTCAAGACGTACAGTTAATTTTGGATTTTATCACTTTTATGAGTGGTCAAGAAAACTAATTAACTTCATATACCTCGTTAAGAAGCAAAACCACGCATATCGCCTCCCCGCTGGCCGCCCCGGGGTCGAGTATCTTCAGAATTTTCCCCGAGCTGCCCCACCGACGTAGGATAATTTGCCCGGCATCCATCGCAGAAGCCCTTGGAATCTCTCAGAGAGTGATGGATCATCCCCTGCGATGCGTCCACATAGGCCCACTTATGCCGCTTCCTCCCCCCCCCACTACCACACGCCGCCGAATTCGCTATTACGGATGGATACACACAATGACAATCTATGGAAACAAAGTCAATTGAAACTTACAAGTCGAATTGACAAAATATTACAAAAATCGCCCGTCTTCATATGGTATGAGCAATGAAACTTAATGCAATTCCTTCACTTGAAGGATATTAATATTTTTCGGCAATATTGTAATGAACGCTTTGGGCAGAAAGCATCCCTTTGCTTCAACACATGAATAACAGTGTTTATTATTTATTATAATTTCATAATACTTTACAGTATCGTGATCATGGGAAATTTTTCATTAGAATAAAACATCGGAAACGAAAAAAAGCACGCGATCACAAAACATCGATGTTTAAAGACATCAACTAGCATCGATGTCGCACCGGTCCTCCGCCCATTTTTGTTATATGGTTTTTTGTGGGGGGTGTGGTTGGGCGTCTGCCCCGTCGAGAGGCCTTCCTTCGACTTCACGGCGCGAGGAAAGACCAGCGGGGATTGAAGCGCCGCGAGCGTTTTGTGCGCCCCCCCCCGGGGCGTTCACGAACGATATCGCATTGGTCGCCCTCAGGCGAGTGCCGTGGACGCGGCTTTCACGACAGATAGTTTTATCGCCAACGCTCGGCATTCTATCCCCGGAATAATAGAGCGGCGCTCGTGTGGCATCTTATTGATTTCTTTCTGCTTTTCGAAGGGAAATGTCGAAAGAATACGATACTAAAGGATACGGGATTTGCCTTTAACGGGTCCGAGGTCCTTGGAAACGGTTTGCCACCTCGAACGGAGTTGGATTCTCCCTTCCTATTAAATCATAGTAAGACATGTTTAGAATTTTTTGGGAGAAAGAGACATTTTGCTCTTTCGTATAGTATTTTGACTTTATTGTCGATCTGGTTAAGAATTGAAATTCTTGTACGGTAAAAGATGAATATATATGCGGAAAATATAATTCAGTACTTGAAATGACCTTCATAAAACCTATCTGTAGAATGTACACACATTGCCATTTTACTTAAAGCTATTTGCTAACAGTCTATTAGACGTGTGATTCACAATCCACTATCTAACAAATATCGAATAATTTTTTGCCCTCAAGCCCACATTCTTGTCAAAATTGTCTAATGTAAACTAATCATTACTATTCTTGGTTGCAACGCGCTGATAAAATACAAAACGTTGTTCATAAACGATTTACATCGAATAATGTCTGTCGTTCCTCGCTGTGTTACGTGCGAGGCAAACTTGTGGCGCGTTAAATTTATCACATCCATTATTGATTGCGCGATCCGCTTAACCTCATCAACAATCCATCACGTGTAAATATTAATCAGGTGTCGCAGAGTTTGTCTTAGCTCAATTTGAACTTCCAGGAGGCGAAGACAACTCAACCGCATTCAGCTCGGCAAGTGTTCGCCTATTGCACATGAATAACGCATCTTTGCCATTTCTTGACAGAGAATGTCGCCACATGAAGGACTTCAGACTGTCTGCGCATCCTCACAAAGCGCCTACAGCGCAAAGAAGATTAATTTAGCGATCTCCCGCCGTCAGCGTCTGAACAAACATTTATCGTGGCCTCGCGCTGGTCCTCTGAGGAGCGTTTATAGAAGCCCTCATCCGCATCCCTGCGCAAGCTCTCATTTACTTTGCCCCAGAGGCTCTACGGCCGAAGAAAAAACTTCCCTGAGCTCTCGAAGAAGTTGCCGCTCGCTGCTCGCCCCTTGCGGCACTTTTCTGCGCTTGTCGATAATTTTAAACTAAATCTCTTTAGCCGCGAAAGTAACTTCGCCTCCGAAGCGCCCGCAGGTGTCTTGGGTCGAGTGTTTAAGGCGCCGGGCGCAACAACACGAAGCAATAACTAATGCGATAGCCCTCCCTGCTTCTTGACTCTCGTGACAACGCAGCCGCCTCATTAATTTCCGGTGAATATGCGGAACAGGGCGTCTTTTTGGGAGCCAGCGAGCGAGCGAACAGGTCGGCTCGCAATAAACAGAGTGATGAGTTTTTCTAAAAGTCAGATTTTAAATACAAGGACTTTATCGTCTCCGCAGAAGTTTTTGGAGATGATGATTATCGAATGCTTGAAAGCATCTGTGATTTCTGACAAAGTTTTCTCAATATTCGTAAAAGTAAAATGACGAACTATTAAGATTTTACGCGTAATTCAAAGCCAACTTCATCTTTTTGGTAACTTTGGCGCAACTGCAATACTTCCCAAGTATTAAAACTATTATTTATAATCATTAAAGTTACAAGGTTCACAGATATAAAACATGGAATGTAACTGATCACTGCAATGCTAGTAACAAAGAGCAGTTACGTTTTATCAACTCACGTCTCTTTACTTTAGTACTATTAGAAGCGCAAGATAGTGGAAAGTAGAGAAACAAATTCGACATTTTACCTTGACGTCTCGAAATATTGAAAACACAGTTAGTGAGCATTTTTGTCTATCTTCCAGTATAAACAGTTTTTCCTAAGATCTGTTTTAACTAAGGAGATGTTTACATTCATTCTGTTTTTAACGAAAAATCTTGTTAAGAACTCTAAGCGATAGTGCTCTGACAACTTTTGCAAAGATACTCACACACAAAAATGGGAGGTAAATTCTGAAAATAACGAAAATTTAATCCAGACGAGAATCAGAATATACAAATTTTTTATATGAAACAATACTTAACAATTTGGAACTGATGAGTTCGACACGTACTGTCATTCACTTGTTTTAAGTATTATGAATATTAAAATGTTTTTAAAAATATATTAAGAATAAAAATGTTTATATGTTAAATATTTTTCAGTGTGTTCAGACAATTACGAAAATATAGTCTAAACTATGAGGTAAACTACATCGAGGCGAAAAGTATTGGCAGCAAGACGTACAGTTAATTTTGGATTTTATACTTTTATGAGTGGTCAAGAAAAACTAATTAACTTCATATACTCGTTTAAGAAGCATAAACCACGCATATCTCTCCCCCTGGCCGCCGGGTCGAGTATCTTCAGAATTTCTCCCCGACTGCCCCACCGACGTAGGATATTTTGCCCGGCATCCATCGCAGAAGCCCTTGGACTCTCTTCAGAGAGTGTGGATCGATCCCTGCGAAGCGTCACATAGCGCCACTTAATGCCGCCTCCTCCCCCGCCACTACAACACGCCGTCCGCGGCGGGCGCCGTCCCCTGTCCCCATGCCCCCCGGCCTCCTCATTCGGGATGCATCGAACCCCGCTGTGTGAACCCCACTTCGGTCTCATTTATCAGGCAACGCGCCAAAATGTTTCGTGCAGTGCCAGTACAATTAGTGGCTCATTAGCGTTTGCTGCCCGAAAATCGCCCGGTCCGCAAGCGCAGCCTCGGAGATTGAAGCCATTCGCAGAACGCACCGCGCCGCGCACTGCGCTCAGAAGCCACTCTCCGCCGCCCCCGCCCCGCACGCGCCCCGCTCGCCGCCCGCGCCACGCCTCAAGCGCGGCGGGCGACAATTTCACATCCATCACTGTTGCTCACGCGCGACACGAGAAAGTTCGCGGACGGAATGCGCTCCATGTACGAATTGTGTTTACGCGCCGACTCCGCCCTGGACTTGTATTATGATACGGAGACGCCCACCGACAAGGGAGTGAGTCACTCTAAACTGACTATCGCCCGATGTACATCTCCTGTGGATTAAGCTTGTGGATTTTACATAGAAAAGATAGAATCATTGGCTTCTGAAACGAAATATTAACAATATTAATGCACGTCACATATTTTCTAATTAAACTTCTATGCCATACTTTCTGAAATTTATGAAAAGTACGTTATAAATAATGCAAATTTTTCATAGTGAAAGTGCGTTAGACTAATTTAATGAGACCAGGACACAGCGTCCCTTGTGAATCACGTATTTTATATTCATTTCTTAGAAAGTAATTTTATACATAATTACAACAGATGATTAGATATGAAATTTACATTCTTCGTATTTATCTGGAAGTAATAAAAATTAAATGAAGTAATACGGCCAATAATGAACAAACACCTTGATTTGAGAATAATACGGAATACATAATTTTAGTTTGAATTTTAAAATATTCAAAAGAATCCTATGCATGAACTCATTATAGCGGCAGAGTAACGGAAACAATGCAAAGAGAAAAAGAATGTAAGCAGCCACCGAAGAATATTTATCAATTAGAGGTGACGATGAACTTAACTAAATTATTAACCATATATAAGAAGAATGAACTGGAAAGTTTGCACCTTCAATAAGGCATATAGCAACGGCGTGATGATCTCTGAGAAGAGAGTTTGGGCAGAGGTGGGAAAGCGCCTTCGCCAGCACGCGACGCGAGCGGAGCCGAGCGTCCGCCTCATTTATGGGCCTGTGGCGAGCGGGTTAATGCTCGCCCTGTGCAGATCCTGCGGTGCCCCGCGAGGCAAACGGGGTGCGCGGCCGCTCCGCACTCGCCTCAAACTCGCGCCGCGGCAACGCCCCCCCCCGCCCCCCATGCTCCCCCGCCTGCCCTGCCTCCCCGCCCCACCGCCAGCCCAGCTGTGCTCCCCATTCCCGCCCCGTCC
>BOPP01000129.1:2664843-2705998 GCA_017312745.1 Gryllus bimaculatus
GCCCGGCCCTCCCCGCACAATTTACGGAATTGCTATTGTAACCTCCATGAGAACCAGAATTCTCGAAGACATACGAAAACTATATTCTATAGGGTTTTTGTAGCTCATCGTAACAGAAATGTTTTCAACCCTTAATTTTCTGAAAAAAAAATCTGTGTAATGGTGCGATAGCTTTCGGTGGTGCAATCGCGGGTTCGATCCTCAGTCGAGGACAAATAGAGCTGTTGCTTTCTAATACAATCGTTTAGAAAGTTTCTACGAATATAGCTGTGTGACAAAAGAAAAGCTCAGGCAGGCCAACGGTGCTAGACACGGCTCCGGGATAAGTCATGCTCGCCACATGCCTCCCATAAAGAAAACACGGCTGCTAGTTGGCCAAAGTTGGATTAATCTGACAGTAAAATGCCAAATACAAACACAAATACCTTTTTGTGAAAAAATAAGTTTTTTTAAACATTTTAAAACACTCTTTCTATTGCCACACTGCTGATTAAATCAACTCCACTATTTTGTAAACTTCTTATTCTTTTGTACTTTGCGGTATTGAAGTAAAGTTTTAGCTTTAGGAAGTAGGCTTGATTCGAAGTTTCAGAATGGGATCGCAACTAGCATGTGATTGAATTGGATAAAATAAGCAACATATTGAGAAAACCTCTTAACATATATAAGCGAATGGATCTGGGAGTATGCTGCTCACGAAATCGTCTGAAATCATCTTTGCGGGATTGTTGAGATTCTTCTCATAACAGACAAATGGGTAATTTTTACTCCATTATTTGAAGAGGATTGCGATGTCCATTCATTAAATCTGCTGCATCTCGTTTGCCTCCGACAAATAAGTTAGAAGACACGGGAAATCACAATTATTTGAAACTTGAAACTTGAATATGCACCGAGATATTGTGTCATTCGTCTTTATGACTAAGAACAAACGTTTCCAAAATATTTCGAACGTATTTCTGAATTATGTGATGACTGATGATGAATATTCGGCAAAGGTATGCTGTTAATTACTATTTCATACAAATCACAAGTTGCAAAAGAAAGCTAAAGGTTTGATTTTCTGAGGGTAGCCTTGCGAGTGCGTCCGCGACCGCCGCTCGGGTCGGCGCAGCAGCGCAGCGGAGGGCGGTGTGGGGAGGATGATGGGGGAGGGGGTAGCGGTGGCAGTGGTGGGTATAGTGAAGGCAGTGGCGGTGGCTTATATTTTTCGTTTGTGTCAACTGCGTTATAAACTGTGTCCCATGATTCCTTTAGAAAGTAGTCCGTGAATAATTTTATGTTAACTTTAGTAAATGCTCTGCACATGCGTGAATAATTTGTGTCAGTGTTCATGTTATCAGTAATTGTAGGAATTTGTACATCCTGTTAACTTTAACCTAGATTAGTAGTTTTTATTGCATATGTAGTTGCGGTTTAGTTGATTATAATTTGATATATAGCTTCTTGTAATGTAAATGTATTCCGTGTAGGTACATTCACTGTAATATCTGAATTAAAAGAATGCAGTAAATTGAGAAACTGCTCTTTTTCGTGGGATTCGCTCAGAAATCAACATTGAAATCTCCACATATAACATGGCTATGGTGGAGGTGGTGGTAATGGTACAGTGGCTGTGATAATGGTGGTGGTGAAGTGGAGGTAAGACAAAGGCGATGGTTTCAGTGATTGTGGCAAAGCTATTAGTTGATAGTGATAGTGGTTGTAACAGGATAGAATAATTGCTAGTATTCTCTGGCAGAGGTGCAGCTGGAAGTGACAACAGTGGAAGTGAAGGAGGAAGTAATAATGGATTTAACGATGGTGGAAGTGGTGGCGGCATATGAAGGGTGTTGGTGTTGGTAGTTGGGATTGCAATTAGCGCTTATAGTAGAAAAAACAGTGGTAGCGGCTCCGGTGACAACACATCTACGGATGCGAAGAACTCAGTAGTGGCAGTGTTGAAAATATCGGCACTGTTACTGGTGATACTGAGCCCACGCACGTGTCGGTGGCTTATAAAAAGACAAAGTTGAATGATGCGATAAAGAAGCCATGCCGTTGAGGCAGAGAACTAAGAAAGAACGCTGTAATATACTTCCGGTGACGATGATGTCCATAGCAGCAGGTGCAAGAGAGTGTTGATTAAGGGAAGAGGCATAAAACGAGTGGCGGGTCTGTGCCGCTGCAGCATATACAGAGAGTCGGCGGGGTAGCGGTGGAACTAGGGCCATGAGAATGAGGGTAGCACGGGGTAGACGCGCTGGCAGAGAAAGAAGGAGCTGCATTTGAGAGAGATGGGCAGCGGCAAGGTGATGTCGATGACTATGTGGCGACGATGGAGGCGACGACGACGTCGGAGGCAACGGTGATGTTCGATGTGGCCGAGGAGACAAAAGTGCTACCGGAGCGACGGCGGCAGAGCCAGAGGACATGATGGAAGCGGTAACGGCGAGTGTGGGGGCGACGGCGAAGACAATGGCGCCGAACACCATAGTGCCATAACAGGACGACGGCAAAGAGAGCGGGGGTGGTGGCGAACGTTGGCGGTGGCAGCGTCGGAGGCGACGTCAGCGGAGTCGGTGGCCGTTCCGACGGCCGGCAGCTGCAACGGACGCCGTCTCTCGGGCCCAGGCGCCCCATCGCCTGCGGCTGCGCGAATCGCGGCCACCCAGACGCCGCCCCGGGCGGGCGGGATGCGACGCGCCACCGCACGTGTTGGCTCGTAAGAGCGGAGAGTCGCTGACGCAGGAACACGATTTATGGGGGAGACGAGGGAACGGCTAAAGATAAGGGGAAGACGGTGTGTGGGTTGAAGTGAAGGGCGCTAAGTGGAAGAGGAAAATATTGACGGGGAGGTTGAAGAAGTTAAATTAGTTGGAAATACCCATGTGTTTCTGACACGCATTGTTTATGGCAATTATACAACATCTAAGGTGAATTTGAACAATGTATAATGAGGTTGTAGGTATCAAAATATAGCTCTAGGTTGCGGTTCTAGGATGCTACAGGAAAAGCTTTTACGCAAATAACCCAAAGAGAAAATATTCTTGCTGATGTGATGCAGGAAAACGGCATAGAGAATGTACACAAAACAAAGAGCAATTGTCGAACAAAACCATCACACTTCCAATTACACTAAAATTATCAATGATTTACATTTTGAGTGTGACGTACTCTGTAATTTTCCTTCAACATTTCTAAATTAAATATTGAAATTTAATTGATGTGTATCTTAATTTATCGTGAGTTTTGTTCAAGTTTGTCACAAATTTTAATTTGAATTCCATCCCAATGTGTCATTTCTTTGGCATACTATTCCGAGAATATTGGATTACAAGCTTCATGACAGTCCCATAGGCAGAGGGAGACAGCGGCAGAGTGCACTAGGCAAGGGAGGTAGGCGCGCTTATTGCAGGCAGTGTGTACGAATGGAGGAGTTGCGGTCGGCCGGAGCGGACACCGGTACGGGTAGGAACAGGCGCGATTAGGGTAAGCAGCGCCGATCGCTGTAAGCGACGGGTCAAAGACGAGCCAACTGAACATCGCAACCCAGAACCAACGGTCTGGCGCGGATCGAACGCGAGTACACGGACTAAACACACTGGCGCGACATGCGACCCGGCCGCGGAGGCAGTAACAGAGGCACGTGACCGAAGGAGGCCACGAGGCAGGACGCGGTGGAGGCTCAGGGACAATGTTTCGGGCAGTCGACGGGGTGGGTGGAATTAAGCAGATGCGAAATGGGCCGGGACAGGGCTGCACGGAAGGACGCAGAGGTAGTCCGATTGAGAAGAGCTGTGTTGTGATGGGCTGAGTGGAAAACGACAGAGCTTTAACTACGAGTTCACATTTAGAAGGGGGATTCGGAGAGAGAGGGGGGACGGAATCATAGGAGGCATGGCATTTGAAGAGACAGCTTAGGAAGGTTTGAGTGACGTTTCCGAAGCTGAGCGGACGTGTGCGACGTGTGAGTGATCGGCGTATGGCTCGTGAAAGGCGTAGGCGTCGCGAGTGAGGTATTGGGAGGCGAAGCAAAGCGACGTGGCACCCGATGCCTTGCACGCGGAAGGAGCAAAGACGATGTATATGTGGAAGGAGCGGCAGCGGCGCGTGCGTAGGCGGGGTGAAACACGGCCGGGCAGGGCGGGACAGGTGGGAGATAAGTAGTGCGAGGCGGGCGGTTGAGTAAGTAGGGCGAGGGAAGATTCATAGGTTGGGGTGGGCGCGACGTCTGACGGGATGAGGTGGGGTCGGAGGAGAGGTTGAGGGAGGAAGTGGAGTGAGTTGATGTGGAACGCAGAGGGGTGAGTAGGGGGAATCAGAGGGTTGAGGCGGGCGAGATCGAGGTTGGGGCAAAAGGGGGCGTGGCAGCGGCGGAGACGGACAGAGGGATGTTGTCGATCGGGAGCGAATCGAATCGGCGCGAGAGAGTTAGCAGGAACGGCTAGGTCGAAGGAGGGGGCGGGCGGGGGGTCAGTGGGGCGAAGTGAGGCTCAAGGGGCTGGGTTCAGGGGTCGGAGGAGAGGTTACGTAATGAAGTGCGTGTTGATACGCCTCCGGAGGGGGGAGGCGAGTGGGGTGATGCAGGGGGAAGAGGGAGGTGTGGGGGCGGGGCTGGGTGAAGCGGGGGCGTGGCGGCGAGGGAGACGGAGAGGGAGGAGCGGTCGGTCGCGCGGAGCGTAGCGGAGGGCACGGGAGCGTGGAGATAGACGGGGCGGGGCGGGCGGGGCGGGGCGGGGCGCGGCGGGGCCGGGCGGGCGGGGCGGGGCGGGGGCGGGGCGGGGCGGGCGGGCGGTGCGGGCGGGGCGGGGGCGGGGCGGGGCGGGGCGGGGCAGGGCGGGCGGCGGGCGGGGGCGGGGCGGGCGGGCGAGGCGGGGCGGGCGGGGGGCGGGCGGGGCCGGGGCGGCGGGGCGGGGCGGGGCGGGGCGGGGGCGGGGCGGGCGGGGCGGGGCGGGGCGGGAGGACGGTCCGGAGCAGCGAGGCGAGGCGGCAGCGAGGCGTCGGCCAGCGCGAGCGGCGGACAGCGGGCGGTTGGAGATTATCCCGGCGGGACGTGCATCTGACGGGGAGAATAATGAGCGACAGCGGAGAACAAGGTTCGCGCACCACTGTAGGATCGCCCCTGAAAGGCATTAGCGCCGCCGCCTGCATGCAGCGGGCGAAAAGCACCTCCAGAATGACACATGCACTGCATACCAAATTCCAAGAATTAACTGATCTTGACGCTTACGTGAACTAAGCAACGCATGTTCAAATACATTTCTGACATATTTATAATTCAAGGAATGCTAGTTATCACGGCAGTTATTTTGTAACAAATTCTAAAACCGATGTACAACTAGACATAATAAAAGATTTAATTAAATAGAATTAAGTAAATATTCCATTGATGGTGATGAGTTGAAGAGTTTCTATAATAACTTATCAAGTACTAATGCAAAGTGGACCCTAACTTATGTTGAAACCTCTTAATAGCTGGTTTTGCAGAACTGAAAATAAGTACTTCAGTTGAACATATGGTAGTCCACAAACTTAATTTTTTTATAAATTCTAGTCTATAAAAAATTTCGAAGATGAAAATACATGTTTTGATGCAATTCTGAAATTTTTAAACTCTAGTATAAAATTAGAGTTGAAGTGAGTGTGGGGTTGTGGTTGGAAGTTCGCCGAAATAAGAGGAGGCCAAGGGATAAAATTAATGAATGAGTAGTGAACGTTTATGAAAGAAAAAGGAAAACAGACTGACCTACTCACTCAGGAAATTGCAACTATACTACATAATTTTAAAACCTTGTGCATTTTATCATATCACGTTAAACTTTAACCTGTAAATTAGAACATGTATCACAGCACTTAAAACATGTAAAATAAAATAAAAATGCGGGGGAAACTATCACAAATTACTACTCATTCTAATAAACAGCAATTATCATCTGATAATTATTGAAAAATCTCCTTACTGATAACGTATTATTTCTACAATGTATGGGGGAAAGCGAAATAAAAGGAGTCAAAAGGTAATGGAAACCTTCTTAAAACAATTTTAAATATACGCGTTAGAAACCTGAGGTTCATACCGTATGTTCCATATAATACCAATTTCTTAACATTTTCTGTAAAAGCGCTTCATTAGGAAAATTGATCATACTCGTACACATGTATAAATAGCCAACAGCTTGTTTATTAATGCTGAATCTATAAACTAACCGTAACCATTCTGTCGGTGAAAATGCAACACGTAGTGCTGAAAGAAATGTGAGTGAAAAATCGTGGTATCAACACTGGATGAACTAGCTTAAACTCACTGTCTTGAATCCACTTGTAATGCACGTCAGTACCGTTAACACACAAATCGGAAGATAGAATGGGGTGTATGAAGAACATCTAATTGTTAGCGCTACTAAAAAATTGAAACTCTTGTCTTACTTTCCACATGCACGTTGTATCTTCGTAGTTAAATCGAAGACAAAAAGTTTCTCGCGTATAAACATCTTCCATTTTCTGTCGATGAAATCCCGTGCAGTAAATTTAAATTTAATTATTCATATTCACAATTATTAACTCTAGTGTTTTGAAATTTTGTAGGTAATTTGTTCACGTCCTAATCAAACATATTTTGAAGAAACTTCTTAAGGGTAGTAAGTAAGTAAAATAATAAGTAGTAGTAATATAATTGATAAAATAGGTAAGTAATTAAATTAAGTAATAATTTTAAATTTATTAGTGTCGCATTTCCTATCATGATAAACAAAGACTTTCATGTAATAAGGATCATCAATTTATTTTAAGAAATCCGAAATATTTTAGCATAGAAATATGTAATATTTGTATATGAATATTAGATTAAATTATATACTGTAAATTCGTTTGCGGTCTTGTAGAAAATTTATAATAACTTTCAAAATGCATTTATCATCAAGTTTATGGCTCGTGACTTGGAACAGTGGGTGTCATTTTGAAGGTACAGGCTGTATTCTACAGATTCCAGAGAGCCCCAAAACTTTACACGGGGCAAGGAATATTCCCGCGGAGCGAGAGCACGCGTACCAACCGCACGACGAAAGCGATAGCTCTGCGCGAGCCAGAAGGGGGATCACAAGGGCTCAGCGCAGCTCCAAGGCACAAGAATGCGCTGCGTGTGGCGAGTGAATCAGCGCCGCGTGTCTGATCGTGTGATGTTTCTGGAATTTGCGTTGGCTTCGGCCGCCTCTCGTTGGCAGACTGCGCCTCGCCTCTGGACCGCTCGGCAGGGTTTTCATTGGCCTCGCGCGGCTTCCAGGCTTCGCTCCGCCCTTCAGAGGGCGTTGGTCCCTGGTGGGCGTGGGCGGACGTGACCACTGAGGTAAACGTTCGTTTCAACGTTCGAGGCAACTCTCAGCTTTTCATCAACTTTGCATTTGTAGTTATACATATCTCATTCCACGACTTACTACTAAAGTCATAGTATTTGGTTATATGATTTTCATATATTTAAAAAAACGTCTGTGATTTGTTCACTGTAGGTAATGTGCGTTGGTGTAATGTGGTGATGCTAGTTTAGGCATTCAATATTCTGTAAACCACTAAATGAGACGCTTTCTCGAAATGCAATTCCTGTGAAATGGCACAGGAAAATCCTAATATACTAATCATTATAAATAAATCTGGACGTGAATTACTTTATGTAATCTGGAATTCAATGTAAAGTTGTTTGTAATGTTGGTATGAAAAGAGATCTATCACATATACGCTGATAAGATAAATATTTCACTTTACAATAATGATTTCTCTCTTTTGGCATCATTTTTATTAAATGTCGATGATAATGCAGCATAAGTTGAGAAAATTCAACTTTTATCAACTAAATATTGAACAAAACTATCATTCATTTCCGATTAAGTAGGTAGTCCTCCCCATGTATGTTACTTATAGAGCTGGTATTGTCGGGACATTACGCTCGGGTGGCTTTTGTTAACTTATCGTGGTGCGATTCCGGCTTCAATGCCCGTTCGTGGGAATTAAACCTAGCCGTGGGTAATAAATAAAACAGCTTAGGCCTGGAAACATCGCAATCTGGCAAAATTCGAATTAATCTGATCCTAAAATGCTATTTACCATTCTCATGATATAATGTTTTTTCTTTACTTTTATCAATCACATATTCACTTTAATCAAAACACAAAAAACGTAATGTAAGACGTCGAAAGGTCAATAATTGTTCAAAACGCAAACGTTGCGGACAGTGGAAGTCCCACATAGTTGATACTAGAGAGCGGCCAGTGCCAGTTACAGCGAGGGGGGGGGGGCATGGCAGGTCCTTTCAGCGTCGACAGCCTGGAAGGAGATAGTGCGATGGTGGATTTTGGTGTCCCGACTCAAAGGAGAAGGGAACTATCTGTGAAAAGCAAAGGGGAAAGCAAACCATAAATCCATTTAATAAGACGTTCGACCGTTATGGCGAATTGATGAGGAAAGACGAGATGAGTCTGACGCCCGTTCGGTAGCAAGAACAAAGAAACAAATTCTTCCAAACCTAATGTTATTGCCAATTTATTTTAAGAAGTAGTAGAAATATTCTAGGAACTTAATTGAGTTCAAATTTATCAAGTTACAATAAGTGGAGTTTGCTCGAAACTATTGATAACTACCGAATTTTGGCTGTGGTTGAAATATAAAAATGTATAGTCTGATGGAGATAGTGAGCCTAGAGTAAATGTATCGCATCGCATCGCGTTTTTATAATTTTTTTTCTGTCTGTACTCCTGTATAATGAACAGAGACCGGATATCAAAGAGAATACCTTTTTTGGTCTCTACAGAAATTAAATAAATAAGAACATATTTCATAACAGTGTTCTAGTAATAATAATAATAATAATAATAATAATAATAATAATAATAATAATAATAATGATATTTATCTTAGTTTTCCCCCATTTAGTTGTACTTTCCATTTATTGCAAAGTTTTCCATTCGATTGTTTGTTGAACAAGATATTAAGCAAATTTCAGCAATTTGAAAGTTTGAAACATTAAAAAAAATTAAGTACGATAAGATCATGCGCTTATTAGCTACGGGTGACAATTTTATTAAAAAATTAAGATTTCGGAGAACTAGTAAAATCACATATTTAGAATTCAGATTTAGAATCAAATTTCCGGACTCTTTTCTGTCGACATCGAAATATCATTTTCTTAAAACAACAATAATTGTACACTCGGAGAAACGGATCTTAATTTCCATCAATCTTAAATTGCTAAACGTGATTCAGTATAACTCCTTCTTAATCAATTAAAGTGAAAATTAAACATGTGTAGCTATCTTTTATTTTTAATGTCTTAGTTTTTTATATTTTTCTCCCGCTTTTGTTCCATTTTAGACTACAAATTTTCCCTTTAAAATTC
Organism: Gryllus bimaculatus; assembly: GCA_017312745.1. Classification (NCBI taxonomy): domain Eukaryota; kingdom Metazoa; phylum Arthropoda; class Insecta; order Orthoptera; family Gryllidae; genus Gryllus; species Gryllus bimaculatus. The sequence goes on from BOPP01000129.1 coordinate 2,674,208, forward strand.
GGTCTCTGATAATGACATTTGTTTCGGCATATTGCGATATGTCAAAATAACTGTTTTGTAATTAAAAAAAGTATTCAAAGAAGTCCACACCGAGTACAGAACACCTTTGTAATTAAATTCTGAATATTCATTTTCTCCCGTCGACCACCAATTTTCAATCAGGAAACTTCCGCGTCCAATTCGTATCTGGCAATACAAGCTTGTCAATGTTCAGAAACTAATAAATTAACTTTATTCTTTTTCGTGATGTAATACATCGACCACGAAAACACGGAACGCCGAATTATCGATGTGTCGGTGTTTTTGGCAACTTCTGTACCACACGTCGCCGAAAAGTTTCATCTGCTTTGCCCAGGGCTTCTGTGCACGCATCTCACACAAGGGATCCCTTCGGCTTTAGGATGCGACAAGGAAGGTAAAACCACAGCACCAGGAAACGCGTGTATCATGTAAATCATCATACATCCATTGATCTAATCTGTGAAGCCAAGGGATCTTTGATTATTGACGAGCATCATTTATCCAGGGATTTGGCACTAAAAATTGAAGAATATTTCGCATGAGTTCGGGCCGAGCACGATACAGCTATATTGTTCATTTAGTATTAAAAAGTCCTCCACGAGAATAGCCTGATGGTATGATTGGCTATCAGGAGCAGGAAACTTAAACTTTACTATCCATGGTATAAACTACATATTTAAAAAAATACCGAAAATTGAATTTTTTTATAATAAATATTTCCTTCTTTAAAGAAAAAACACACTTATAAAGATGGCACAAGTTTACAATTTTTTGGACCCCCCCTCGTTCAACCATATAATGACGATAGCTGTATTATAACATGAAATTTGTTCTAAACAATGTTAAAACTTTTAGTAGTATTCGCGGAAATGTGAGTGAAATACGGGCAATATTAAAAAAAGTGACATGATTTTCTCAAGAAAAGTCCATTTTGTATGAATAATGCTTAGTACACTGTATAAAATGTCATACCATTTTATTATATGTCTTTTGTTTTTCGAAAAATTACACAAATGTAGCACTTTGACATATCCCGTGTCGTTAATATGTACATTACACTGTAGTATACATTATTTCATTTGTGAGTAGAATTGCTCAAATGATTTTTATTGATGTTTCTCGAAAACCCTAATTTTTTTCTTCTTTTCTTCTTTTTCTACTTTTATTTACGGGAATGGTAGTCTGATTTAGGACAATACCATCCACAATTCTCTGGAACTAAGTTTTCATTAAGTTTTTGACTAAGACTAAGCAGTAAATGAAACCATCTATTAGCATTGGTCTTCCCGTAACAAAATACATGGAATAAAAGAAAACGTCTTTGGTCTTCCCGTATACCATGACTCCCGGTACGTAGTAATATCGATAAATCGAAATCAAAATGTCCAGCAAATGTCCTCTCGCTGGGAGCCTTGAACGCCAGGCAACTAACGCGCGCGCGCGATGCCATCGCCCTCCCGACGCGCCTGTAATTGAAATTTGAATTAATGTCTCTAAAACAATAACGGAGGACGCGATATTATTAACGAAACATTATCTCCGTTATCAGGTCGTAACGAATTCAGCTACAAAAATGGGCCTCGCGCTACCAGTTGATACCTTCCATTCAAAATTGATGTGACGTGATACAATCTGTCGATAACAGAACTTTGTTTTCCGGGTGGGAAATATTTGAAAATTCAAATGCGTGTTACAAGTTGATTGAAACTGGTGGCCGGTAGGTCAGGTTCTGAGTTTCAAACGGAGACATAACATCCAGCCTTAACATTTTCAAAATGTTCAAAAAGACGAGAGCGTAGGCTTGCGCGGCTGGAGTCAGAAGCCAGTAGCTTCTTAGCTGTCCTGGAAACGCCATTGCGCCCTGAGGAAGGCCGCAGAGTGGCGGTGGAAACGTTAGAACCTGTGCTTAGGACGCGGCGCCTCCCGGGCAGCAAAGAACCTTCGCATACCGAAAATACTCGTAAACGTTCACTTTCGGAAATGGCAAAATAACGATTTAACGTGGCAAAAGTTCAATATTGATGATCGGGTTTTTTATATAAATAAAATGTATCCTAAAAAGTTAGGTCTTTAATGAAGCCATGTACACACTTTAAAAAAAATTACGTAATTTTTTACTTGAAGAGAAAGCAATTTTAAGAACAAGTTCTCAAAAACACTTCAAAACTTTTTTCACGTATAGAGCAAACGGTGGTTAAAAAATTGCTACATCTCACGTTTGTTTAAGCCTCTGAATTTTAGAAAATTGCACTAGTTAGAAATAGTACGAGAAAATAATATATTCTGTTGAGGCACTAGTAGTTTCTTTATAGATCAAAGCAATAGTACAGTGACAAAGTACGTGGTCACTAGGATATATTGTTGTTGTATAGTTAACAACAGTAGTATTAAAAAAGTAATTAAAAAATTAAATTAAGTAGTATAGAAAAATAGCATGCCCATTATTAGCAATATTTTTTTAAAACAGCATGTTATTTTCCGTATTTCCATGAACAAACACAAAGTCCAAAAACAAAAAGATTGGAGTCCTACTGACGCATCAGGGAGTCGAATTTTTTATTATTTACCAACAAGGTACGCATTTTCACCGGGTCTGTACGCGGGGAAATATTTGCATGTCATAAATCTCCGATGGGGCGCTCGTTTTTCTTCCTCCTTTCGAGCAGGCCGAGCCGAGGATGTTTTATCGACGCAAGATTTCAGTGCAACGACCTGGCGATCGAGTTCGCAAACTTTACTCGATCGAAACTAATTTTTTTTGCTAAAATATCGACACATAACTTTTGCATTGAAACTTTCTCCAAGGATTTTGCTAAATTTGCATTTTGAGGACATTATATTTCTTGACAAATCAATGGGAAGTAGATTTATAACGCGCTTTGATGTGTGTTTACATGCTTTCTTTTCCAAGTGGAGTCTCTTGATTCTGTGTTGCCTCAGTTTTCAACAACCAATCTGAGTCTCCGGCAGATTGCTCCGGCTCTTGATCAGAAGAGTTATGGGTTCGATTCGGTCTGGGGCAAGGGTGTTCACCCTTGTGTTATTATGATGCATGCAAAACTCTTTCAAAACATATCCCCATTTTTCTAGTCGGTCCGCGTGACGGGGGAATATGAATTTTGAAACATTTTTACTTTAGTCAAGACAGCGCCATTCAAAACTGACGGAAGGAAATATTGCGTGCGGTGCGTGTCCCGTATGTGACGGTGCTGCTCCGGCATTCGCCTGGTATTGTTCGGAGCAACCACGGAAAACTACCGATTAAAGTAGCGGCTTCTAGAATTTGCCTCCAAACAATGGCTGAATCCGGACTAGCTCCGTATTTAGATAGTGCAGGAAAACGCCCGTTGGGAGACGAACCCTAGGCATTGCTAGTTAGTCGTTGCAGTGGCAACTGTTGTGATTCTGAAGTAACTCAGCGTGTGGGCCACAGCTGACTCTTCCTAATCTGAAATCACTAACATCCATTTTATCGTAGATGCATATACATTTCTAAATCTATTTTTGAAGTGAAACTTCGTTTCTCCCGAAAGCGTAATTCGACGTCATGTGAGGAGTGTCTTAGGGGCGTACGAAAAATGAAAATTTCTACTAAACATCGGAGTCAAAACATATTTAATCTTTTGTATGTATTAGCGAGACCTATACTACAGTGAACATTGCAACTCGTTACGACTCATTGAAGTAGAGAAATTAAATAGTAGACTTTCACATGTTAGTTCCATCATCAGTCGCTGACACCATGAAGCTCCACCGTGTACACAATCCACGCACAACTCGTTTAAAGTGGAGCTCAGAGTTCAAGAGAATTATAAGCAAAGCAGACAGGCATTGAGAAATTCAGCTAACGTATGTGACTTTTCACAATTGAACACACACACTTACATATCACCGTAGGTCGCAAGAGTAAAAAAGACCTTTCTAAAATGAAAACAATTTCAACAGTTAAATATTCTAAAAAAACATGTGGTGAGTATTTTCATAAATGAACGATTAATATATCACACTTAATCATATTATATTAGTGTTAGAATAGTTTTACTATTCATGTTTTCTTTGTCGAATCATCAATTGATGCTTTTTGAGGATGTGAGTTTGTTTGGCAGTCCCTAAGCACTCCCTTTACGGAGGTTCCTTCAAATCGCCTCATCAGATGTAATGAAATTTTATTACGTGCCGATGGGCACATAGAAAATTGGACAGGGTTACATGACAAATCTGCAAAGAATTTGTACCACCTATAGATGCTTTTACGATCCATATACACGTCTGCGTACATGCATTTTACATCCCAGCGAATTGGATCTTTCGCTTACAGGACATTAATAGCCCTTCCCTCGTCTTCATATGTATCGAACTGTAACACATGCGTTAACACTGTTCTCCATTCTGACGCTGGGGGCGAGCCTCGAAGTTCTTCGTGTGCAAGTTTCACGACTCACATCACTATTGTTAATTACTTATCCACCATGTACATTCTTCTTCTTGTTCTTCGCGTGTCATTCCCTTACCGGAACTTATATTAAAATCAGGATGCTGTCCGCTTAGAGGCTGAAGCTTTTCACGCGCGTAGTGCCTCTCGGAGGGCTGAGGCGTTACATATTATGTCTCCACACAAGGGAGAGAGCAAGAGCTGAGAATTATCGGCTTTCTTGAGGGGTACTCTGATTTAAAGGACTATTAGGAAATCTTTAATAGAGATTAATTAGTACGAAATGCATGGCTACTTCCCTTTGCACACCTCAATTACAAGGTGAACACAGGCAGAACGAGAGAAGAGGAAGCAAATGTTGACGAAAAGATGTGTATAAATTGTGTGACTCAATGATAGGGTTAAAAATAATAGGAACTCGGAAAATGTGTCAAGTGATGGAAGACAAATTTTATGGAATGCTAAATATAAACGATACGTTGATATTCGATGATTCTAAAAGTTTGAAAGTAAATAGAGGAGGAGGAGAAGGTAGACGGGTTAATTCTAAGTGTTGAGGTATATGGATAAAGAACTAAAGGTGGTGTTAAAGCAGCACGCACGTTCTCGCCATTAGTAATGGTTATGTAATACTATTTATACCACAGTTTCTCTCCGAATTATTTTTTGTACAACTCATTTGAAATCGTACAATATTATGTGCGAAAAATAAACAGAATGCAAGAAAGTAAAATAATTAAAAGTTAATAATACGATACTGATAGCGTTGGAAAACAAATAGATAAAAAACTATATAATAGTAATTATTAAACACAATTATAATATCCTACAAATATATAAATGTATTAGTCTTTATTTTCGCAAACGAAAAGCAGCCGTCATTATCATGTGATCTGTGTGGCGTTGAAACAATGAATAACGACAAACAATAATTACCGCTCATCTATTGGTTTATTTAATTTAACATTTAACACAATTAAAGGCCGCAATTTCAAATGAGATAATTTAAAAATAATATAAATAATAATTTAATAATAATATTTATTATTATAAAATGAAACGTGAAGTAATATACAAATTCTAACTTACGTAGAATCCAACTGAGTAAATTGGGACTAAAGGCTAGCAATCCTTACTTCATATTTACTTCAAATAGGTTTTCATTAATTTCTAAAAGATTAATTTGTAAAAGTATAACAATGTAGGATAGGAACAAAGAAATATGAAATTTGAAACAATATACACATCCAACGTAGCAGCATTGCATAAAATGAAATGAAATAATTATAGACGTTGTCATTCCCAACAATAGTATTTAATATAAGAACAGCTTTCGATGGCTTAGCCATCATCATCAGTTGTCTGCTGGATGGAAGCCACAAAACGACTACCAAACCAACGGCTTCCATCCAAAAGACAACTGATGATGATGGCTAAGCCATCGAAAGCCGCTCTTATATTAAATACTATTGTTGGGAATGACAACGTCTATAATTATTTCATGAAAAATGCCAACGATAACGCACCACAACACCTATAGCATTGCATAACTTTCTCTTAAGAAGTGTCTGCTTAAGAGCGAGAAAGAATGTAAACAAGAAATATATTTTCTAGGAATACGTGTACTAATACACAACGTTTAGCTACAGACGGTTCGAATGTTACGAGTGGCATTTCGTTCCGGCCTCATTATGTTACGTCAATATAGATAACAGCTCCGAACTACGGGACTCGTAATGCTCCAGAATGGAACAGACTTTCTCGTATTGCTTAGTTTCCTTACCTTTTTGGTCTCGACTCGATTTTCGGCTTTCACTCCCCCTCTTTCCACCTGCCATCGATTGGCACACAAAGCCAGTTTTTAAAATTTTCAGATTCAAAATTCAGATTTAAAAGTGAAAATTGCACCAACGTGTTTGCCAGCTTTTCAAGTGTTTTTACTCTATTCTTACAAATAATGTAAAGAAAAAAGGAAGTCATTTTTGAGAAAGGGTAAAAATATCCCAGGAGGTATATGTAATGTACCACCAAAATTCAAAGAATTATGGAACTCGCAGGGTTTTTACACTGTACAGATTGAACAGGGAATTTTTACATTGGAAAAAATCTTACGAATAGTAGTGCTGTTTACCGACGGGCAGGTAGACGGAAAGAACGTTTTGGGAGACGGAAAGAACGCTTTGATACGAGGGGACGCAAAACGTGTATTTTCGTTGAAATTGATTTTACGTAAATATACGATACTTCCTATAATGCGTCGATTACTCTTTATATTCGTTCGTATACAACGAAGTAAAAATATGAATAATAGCGCTTTTCATTTTATTTGCCTTCGACCGCAGTTTGTCAAGCTCAAATGTCTTCATACATTTAACGCTCTCTGACACATAAATCATGCAACGCATTAACGTTTTTGGCTCACTCATTCAACATTTTCCCTCTGAGCAGACGCAACAACAAACTCGAAACAGGCGCAAAACGCGGCAGCCACAGCACAGGATTTCCTGCTCCGTTCGCACTCGTACACTTCACTTCTCTAGAGGTTTGACTTGGGAGGGTCGAGGGCTTTCGGCCGCGTCTCCTGAACGCTTCAACCCCCGCCTGCAGCAATTCCTCCCTCGTCAAGATGCGATCGGTTCCACAGGGGCTCAGAGCCTTTCTTGCGGCTCCGTCAACGAAGTCGCGGCTCTCGTTTTTGCTCCCTGCCACTCCCACTCGCCTAATCGCAGCCACTCTCTATCCGCTGCCTCTGCGGAAAACAAAACGAGGAAGGAAGCAAGGAGGATATTGGTAGGATATTAAGGTGGAAGGGGTCTTCTCAAACAGATAACGAATAGAAAGGGAAATAGGAACATAGGAAATGGGAATGAAAATCAAAGAGATGAATATGAAGACTTAAAACAGTTGACAATTGAAAACATGTGCGGAAAAATATCAACAATAAAATATGAATGACGCCAAAATCTCGTGTAATACATAAAAGCATGAAATAATGGAATAAGTTGGCATGTAAAAATCGACCAAGGCAGAATTGACACGTACAAGTGTCATACGAAATAATAAATAAGTATATAAGAAAAAAAGCATGATAGTACAGTGAGAAGGAAGTTTTGAGTTGGGATGTTAATAGTCCTGAGGGTAAACGTGACCGTGTGAAATAGGAGAGGGTGAAATATAAGGGTGTTGCTCAAGTTTTGCGGAAGATGTTTTCTTGGTTTCATTGCGATTTATTAAAAACGGGGCGCAGACCTCTCACGGGAGACACTCAATTAAGAACTTCAAGGACTGCTGACAAGTAATTAGCTTTAATGAAACATTTATCTCATAAGAAAAGGCGATTTTATTAAATAACATTGTTTTACTCATTAAACACTTCCTTAAAACAGCTATTACAGAGATGAAGAAGTACACCAAGTTTTATGAGTTTTAAAAAAAATTTAAAAAAAAGAGTAATAAAACACAGAAGAATAGAAGGAAGGAATCTAAAAGTAATGAACAAATAAGGTAAATTAAATAAAATGATTGATCTAATGCAAATACGTAGTATTCAAAAAAGAAACAATGAAAGGAACATTAAATTCAGTGAGAACGTACTTATGCATTGTTCAGGATGAATTATTTTATTAGGTTGGAGAAAACGATGAACGAAGAAAGAGTTGTTTTGCTTAAGGGAAGGCATTGTGAAAGAGCTCTGTTCACCATCTGGAGAGAAAGTGCGATAATAATCTGAAGTGGCTGTAGCAAGTAGTGTCGCGGCCCACTCAAGCACGGAGGGGGTGGCGGAGCCTCGATATACCGACGCCGGCAGAGGAAGCCTATCGACGGAACAGAGGGGAGGCGCAGGCATTCTCAAGCGAGCGCTCCAGAGGCGGGGTGGCGACCACAGGGCGTCTCTTCCGCGTCCCGCCGTGCACCCTCGGCGTCCCTGAGCGGGCTCCCGCGGGCAAGCACCCCAGAGGCTGCCGCGGCTCGCCCTCGGGACGGAACGAGGCCAGGCAGCGGATAATGGGCGGGAACGGGCAACGTGCGGAGAGGGAACCGCCAGGAGGGGTGGTGGGACGGCGGGCCGGCGCATCAATCGCACCGTTCAGTGGCGGTGCCGGCTGTGGATGGACGCGAGGTGTTCGCCGGCGGGGAGGGGCGCCGCGTGGCAGCGTGGCGTGGGTGGGCTGGAGCAGGGCGGGGGGGGTCGGGCGGCGACCGCTCATAGCCGGAATGTGCCCATTCACCGCGTAACTGCCGCCCTCGAGGGCCCTCGCGCCGGGCTAGCGTTGGGCGCCGGGCCCTCGCAGCCGAGGGCGCCAAGGGCTGCAAGGGCGAGGGCCGCCCTCGGGGCCGTTCTCCAGCCGCCCGCGCAGATTGCTTCCGCTCGCCGCCGCCCTCGCCGACGCGGGAATGGTATTACGGGGATAATGAGACACGCCCGCTTGGCATAAAACGCCCCAATTACTTAGATAACAAAAGCTCGTAACTAGATAAGAGCGCAAAGAAAAGAACCCTTCAGAAGTTCTCGAAGTTGAGAGTTATTTTTGTCTGCGCGATGAATTGCCTCGTCTTGGTTGCAAAATAGATAATTCATCTCTCTCCATCGCAAAAGAGTAGTCGTCGGAACGTATGAATTTCCTCCTAACTGAAATCTCTTTGACGGCGATTCGAATAAAAATCACTACCCGAGCGTATATTTCGTTTGTGGTACAAGGAAACGGCGCATCGGAGAGCAGAATTTAATGAGAATGTGATATGCCGAACTTTGATGATCTACAACTTGTTTCGTATTATCTTGATCGAAACTAGAAGAATGTTAAATAGGAAAAGTAAGAAGTGCTGCCTTTCAGTCTTATGTCACGTTTGTATGAGTGTAATTCATAAACAATGCCTATCTACGCAGTACTGAGTAATTGTGAACTGAACTTTTGTGGCTTATCCTTCTTTGAGTAATGCAGGCACTTGAGCACTTGCAAAAAGAGTGATATACTGGTTTAATAACGCGGCAACGTTCACGCCATCTGTTTCCTAAATACATGATCTGCCCAGTTTCAAAGAGTATTTATCGGATTATATATTTAAAAAGAAGCTCCCTCTACACCCGGAAATTTTATTTTCCTTTCGAGAATGAATAAATTTTCTAGTAGCGGGCACCAATAAATTTTATTTTACCGTTTTTCTATAATAACATTTTCTGTGTCCCGGAGTGTAATGTAAACGTTTGACCAAGTTAAACAAGATAAATACGTGTTTTATTAAATAATATAATATAATAATAATAAGTAATATAATATAAAATAATAATAATTCAATTAATATTTTATTGTATCACATAGACAAAACAAGACATCAGTCTCAGCTTATTCGCTATTGCAAACTGCCCGGTTACAAAACACATCGCCATCTGGCGAGAAATACAAAACAAATTTATCACACTTTCACATATTTACACGAATTACAAAACACAATTTAAATAGAAAAAAAAGGCAAAAGAACACGCCTAAATAAATGAAAACAAATCACATCTCGAACAATTAGTTCTATGCCGAATATACTCAGGCAAAGTTCTACGAAATATCGAGGTTACCATTACGTAACATTTCAGGAAGGGCACTATAAAAATGTGGGGCAAAATAACTTATGGCAGATTTAAATTTATAATAATAAGCTGAGTAGCATCCGTATACATAATGGTTTTCGAATTCAGTTTTGCAACAGGAAAATCTGAAACATACAAAGAGAATATAAGAGGCCCCAGGCCGGAGCCCTGAGTAACACCACGATTCACAGTACCTTCTCAAGAGATGTTCTTCGATCCATGAGGTAAAATAATACTGGTTTGGTATATCCGTTCTCGTAAGAAGTCGCCAACGTATATTATTACTTAAGATTTAAATATTGCCTACATGCTTCGAGAAACGATTTTTGGGATGGAATGCCTCTATAAGCAATAAAAATTACACGCTTTGTGTTGGCGTGCCCGCGCAATCGCACACTTCGGAATTCGAGATCTGCAGAGGCTGAAGGATTCAATATCCCTGGCCGCGAATCGCGCTATAGGTATACTATTACAATGTGAGTGATTGGGCACAAGCTACATGGCATATGATATTCGTAATAAATCTGACTTTCAGTTTATTTTACTATTTTAGAGGGTATTTAGTTGAACATTAAGGTTCAATTAAATACCATATCAATTAGTAGACTTATTACGAATATCATATGTCATAGAAAAGCATGATTTTGTGAAAACAAATAAATGAAAAAAGATATAATAAAATATGGAGCACAACTCTGAAATGGAAAAACAAAACTTCCTGCGCCGATGGCAGAGAAATGGACACTGCCGACACAGGTGGGGGATGCTGTTCTAATGTTCGACACTCACGCCGTTGGATTCCGAAGACGCAGAGTCTAGCGACTATAAAAATACCAAAAAAGCCAAATTCTATTCCTGCATGCGACGTAGCAACAATCGCAAATAGAACAAAATTTCACCTGATGTCCCGTTCAGAGTCTTTCTAAAACTGATTAGGGTTCCTCTAGAAGATCGTGGTTAAAATCTATTACTGATAATAAAGACAAATTTGAAAGAAAAAAAAAGTTTTAAATTTAGAATTAAAAAATGTAACTTGTTCTACTATTAATTATAATGAATCATTATTAATATGGTATTTTTATTTCATCACGTTATTTTTGGCGGACAGTCCCTAATTATTGAACAAAGATTCAATTAAAAATCCGTTTGCACTTGCACCTTACTGGTCCTCGGTCGGATCGTAAGCTGCGGCAGGTTCTGGTCAGAATATCGAAGTTAATTAGGCTTTCTCTCACTAAACGTTTTCTCCGAGTTAAACGTTAAAACACAATAAAATATAATACAATGATTGAGTGTGTAGATTATGAGTTATTTCTATTAATTTAATTAATTATTATGTGTTCTGAGAGACTAGTGAGGCAATTGCAGCAGAGATCCTTGCATTGTAGGCAATGCTGCAGCTAGGCATAGACAGCCTGGGGACTTGAAAGTCAGGATGCGCCAAAGGGGAACGAAAATAAAACATTAAAAAATTCTAAAAACACCACACCATGATTTTATAAGAAGCGATAAAGTAGGTTACAATTTGTAAACTAGTAATTAATTTGATATATCAAACAAATTTGTTAATCTGTCATCAATATTACTTTTATTAACATTATAATAATAATAATAAATTTTGTGCAGGGGATTCTGATTTTCATATATGTCTTGGTTCCAAATGTTCTTACTCCGATGCTATTTGTCAGAATTTTGTGTAATGTTCGTGTTTTGTCGAGACGCGAGAAGTTGATTTACATGGTATTTTCTGTTTAGTCATGAAAGGGAGTTATTGACACACATTGAACGCCAAATCAAATCGGGAGGTGGTAGTGATTAACACAAAGAAATTATTTGCATTCATTTCACAAACTTTAGGTAACATGTGTTGGAGAAGTTTTATTCCCTATAATTTTTGTCACTCCGACATTGGATGTTTGCGTGAAATCAATTAATTCATTTAGCTTAAAATTCAAGAAAAGTACACTTGAAAACTTCCTGTTTAAGAAATATTATTTACACCTATAATGCGGTGATTAAAATTTAGTGGATTGTGAGTTTAATTAAAATCGTGATGAAAGTAAACAACTCGGACTATTTCAAACGCGGTATTTATGGAATGGCCGCTGGCATCCGTTTGATGAGTTAATTCACAAACATCAATATTATCATCTGCTTTTTGACATGTTTTGTATACATTCTTACAAAAACCGTTTAAATGATGATACTAGAATAATGACATTGAACAGACACTTTCGAGCCATTAACAGCTGGTGCTCCAGCCCATATTGCTGTCAAAAGAATGCAATTCGCTTAGCAATGCGGTCTTCGGCGATGCTCAACTGTTTTATAACCATTCGAAAAATCTTCTACTAGCCTCAACGAACAAAACAAGGATTTATTGAAAGATAAATTGAAGTGGACGCACGAGATTTTTCGTATTTTTTATCCTTTTTTTTCTTAATTTGAGTTTATTGACCAGGTGTACAGTGTTGCGGCTGTTCGAAATGCAATTTTATTGATATTATTTAACATTATCGTGATGTAACCGCAAATATCAAAAGTATCAACGTGGCAACTAGGCTACTACCGATCCGAGCAGGAGGGGTAGACTGTTCGATTCGAACGACAGTCGGAAACTAGCTTTCGAACAGAGAATCTCATATGAGGAGCTGCGAGAACACTAGAGATGAGTATGAAACGAAATCCCTGTTTAAGAAATCCGCATTCAAATTATTGCGAATATGCCCTAAGAAACTCCCTGATATTAATGCAATAAGAGACTACAGAAATATATTTATCCTAATGCTATTTCCTGTGCATTCTTGCACAAAAAGTTATATTATATTAGACTATGATTATAATAAAAATAATAATTTGTTTATTACTATGTAGTGAATTGTTACAGTCAACATTGCAATGTATACAGCAATATATTTCAATAGACAAAAATATAAATATTTGTGTATTATATATTTAAAATTTTATAACTTAACAATATATGATTTAACAATATAATAACTATTTTATATACAATACATAATTTAAAAACATAATAATATAACTTTGGGAGTGTCACTCATCCTTTAACTGGATAAGTAATAATCTTCAAAATACGCAAATTTAACACGAGAGCCGGAACGAGAACGAACGCTTCGTAGATACAGAGCTGCCCGTGTGAAAGCGACGCTATTGCAGACCGAGAGACCCATATCAATCGGACGCTTGCAAATGGCGCTGAAGTGAATGAGGCGGGAGGCGACCTTCGCCTCCAACCCCACACACCTGACGCGACCCGCGCCCTCAGCCGAAAGCGGAGGCTCTCGCCAACCCTCCCGCACGCTCACTTGCTCCAGCGCCATGGCAGTGGGGGTTGGCGGTTGGAGCTTCGCGCCTAATTTCGCCCCGAGCTCGACTTCCGCGCGCGATTATGCCCTGAGAGACGCCCGCCGCGCGTGTCGTGTTTCCGGCAGGTGGACGGCGCCACCGGGCCCTGACTAATGCCCCCCCTCCCCAGCGAGATGTCGGCCCGATTCCAGAAGCTGCGAGATAAATAGGCTACGCACAATTTAATTTGATTTATGAACCCGAAATGAAGTCGGGCGAAAGGTAATTACAGTGAGTGACCCTGCGCGGAGTTAGGAGAGCGGGAGAAAAGCCCTTTGAAAGTGGAAGTGCGAATGCGCACGGAGCCTTCTCTTTCCGGGAATCGATGCCTCCCGAGCCTAGGGAATTGACTGTGTGCGGCGGCAATAAATCGGCGTCTGTTGTGTGCTTTTAATTCCGCTTCTATTTGCTTGAAAAAAATAACTGCAATCTATCGATGACATAGCCACCCCGCACGCGGCCCGCTTCGCATTTGTCTACCGTTATAACGTAGGTTTTATGAGGAATTTTAATGCGGAGTATAAAGCTAGCCTGGTGCTGTATATTGCATTACGTGAGGCAAACAAATAAACGCAACCATGAATTTTTTTCAACTATGTGATAGATATTTGAATACTTTTTACAATCTTTTTATGTATTCTAAATGAATCGGTATTCATAGGCATAATCATAGTGGAAAGCTAATATTTGAGTAGTATTTGATGAAAAAGACTAGTTTATAAAGCATTGGATTTCTTTTGCATTTGTTCTTTTTATTTTACTTGAACTACTGTATACTAACACTAATACTTGAATTAGTGCATTAATAATAAAAAACATGATTATTCTGATAATAAAATGGTAGTAATATTTCAATGCGCTCTTTGTGGACGGACTTCCTGAAGAACATCGAGTGTGGTCTAATCGTGCACACCGCTTCCACCTTTTTTTCCATTCAAACTACCTAAACAACACACAGAAAATTTATTTTATTTAAGACAGAAATATTTGAGAAACAATACTAACATCTGTTTGTATGAGGTAAAATTATACTTCCAATGAAGTTTTTCATAAACTATGATTTTTAATAGAGTATTGCGTTCAGGAAAGTTTGCATTTTGAATCATTTAAAATCTTACTACTTCAGGAAGAGCTGGCAATTGCGTATGGTGAATTTTATGTAGACTCTTATTAGAAACAAACTGAAAGTACAAAATTGAGGTGAAATGAAACAGTGAACAATTATAAAATTAAATTGAAGAAAAATTGAAATAATTCAATAATATTTTTCACAACACAAACGCCATTAGCCGATGAATTTAATCATGATGATGGGTAATATGGAAATTTACATTATTTATAATATTTACTAAAGCGAACATTTCAATATTGATTTTACTTTCAAGTTACCTAGTTTGAAAAGGCGTTCCAAGGCGAAGCAAACTGATTGGCTCTCATCGCCTGCACTTCTACAGAATTAATAACGAGAGAGTATAAAATCATCTTAGAAGCTCGTTACGACTAACAGTCTTTGCTAAGTACATCTCTTTGAGCAGAAAGGGCATTTTAAACGAGACCGAATCGCCTTTCTATTAAATCTCACCTTCCTTTACCGACACCCGCTCGCCATCGTCCATGGCAAGTGCTTGAGTTTTCTCGTTCAAAAAGCGAGCTTTCACTCACTCCCCTCCGCACAAATACTGAATCCCCATTTGCACAGGTGCATTCACCAAAATAGAACGCCTTAGGGAAATTTCTCCCACCCTATAGCTCTGTATGCAACCTGCGATCGCCGGAAGATCGCGGCTACGGAGACGCAGTGGAAGAAGCATTGCATTCGAATTTTGACGTGAGTCAACACATGCGTCGAAAACAAAGATATTTTGGTAAAAAGTTTGGATGTTATAATGACTCACTTATACATTGCGACGGCCCACACAACACTGCGACGGTGCACAAAAGCGTGGACTGGGGGATCGAGGCCTATGTACAGCATGGCCAACCCTGAGTTTGGTCCATGGTTCAATTTTCGTTCTATCATATATTGAATTTGAACCAATGCACCTATAACAATTTATCTCTCATACTCATTCCCCCTTCCATTTAATGTACTGCGAAAAGCAATGGTAAACCGCCGTTGCAATCATCTGCCCAGTGTGTGACCATCTGCCTGAAGGCAAGGGCAGAAAGACAGGAGCTTCTCCCCTTCTTATTGTCGATGGCCGAGAACACCATCATCATTATCATGCAAAGCTAGTGCAATTATTAAAACACGTTATTTGCAGCTTTTGAAATGATAATATTAAGTTAGTGATAAACTGTGAAGTGTAGTTAATATGCGCCAAGGGTGTTATAAGGGTTTTGATGATGGAGAGACGACAAAAAGGTCGAGGGTCTCTGGCCCGAATGCTTTCTGATACCCAAGATTGTTAGAACCAGTTAACGCTCATGGTATATACATAATTGTACTTTTTACCTAATAATATTGTTTCGGACTACAAATTAACTAGATACTAATTTGACTCAGTTTGTCTTATTATATTTCATTCCATAATTCCCTCCTTCAGAGAACATTTAACATCATTTATTTGGCTTTATATTTCCCTCATAATCACGGTCCACTCAATCCGAATAAGTTATGCAGTGTATATCGAACTCCGTACCGAAGGCAATAACAAGCAGTAGCATATCAATAAAAAATAAAATTTCATTTATTCATAACACCGTGACTATTTATGATTACAGCTAAAGTGATTAAACGTAGAAATGTATTTCATTCTGTGTATATATAAGAGAAATGTTACTCACATTCAGGCCCCTGTCTCAACGAAAATAATCACAGATGGCAGTAAAAGGAAACCCCGAAAAAGTCGATGAAAAATGGAACAATTCATTCTGTTGTTTGATTTCCATGCTGCCCGTTGAAAAAGCGATTGAAATGCGGTCGTCAATGGGGCTGTCGGGTCGTCTGCGCGCGCGCTCGGGCGGGGCGAACGCCGAGCCGAGAGCGAGGCGAAGGGCGAGGGCGAGGCGAGGGCTGAGGCGAGGGCGAGGGCGAGGCTGAGGGCCGAGGGCGAGGGCGATAGGGCGACGGGCAGAGGGCCCGAGGCCTGAGGGGAGGCAGAGAGCTGAGGTGCGTTAGAGCCGAGGGCCGGGAGTGCGTGGGTGAGGGCTGGTGAGGGCGGAGGGGTAATGAGGGCGGAGGGCCGAAGGGCGAGGGCAGAGGGGCGAGGGCGAGAGGCCGAGGGCAGAAGCGAGGCGAGGGCGAGGGCGAGGGCAAGAGGCAGGCGAGGCGAGGGCGAGAGCGAGAGCGGGGCGAGGGCGAGGGCGAGGCGAGGGCGAGGCGAAGGCGAGGGCAGGCGATGGCGAGGGCGAGGGCGAGGCGAGGCGCGAGGGCGAGGGCGAGGGCGAGGGCGTTAGGCGAGGCGAGGGCGAGGCGAGGGCCGGAGGGCGAGGGCGAGGGCGATGGGCGAGGGCGAGGGCGAAAAGGGCGAGGGCGAGGGCGAGGGCAGAGGGCGAGGCCGAGGCGAGGGCGAGGGCGAACGCGGAGCGATGGCTGAGGGCGAGGCGAGGGCAGGCAGCCGGCGAGGGCGAGGCGAGGGCGAGGCGAGGGCTCGATGGCGAAGGCGAGGGGGAGGCGCAGGGCGAGGCGAGCGCAGGGCGAGGGCGAGGGCTGAGGGCGAGGCCGAGGCGAGGCGAGCGCGAGAACGAGGCGAGGGCGGGGCGAGGGCGAGGGCGAGGGCGAGGCGCGAGGCGGGCGAGCTGAGGGCGAGGCGAGGGCGAGGGCGAGGGCGAGGCGAGGCGAGGGCGAGGCGAAGGGCGAGGGCGAGGCGAACGCGAGCGAGGGCCGGAGGGCGAGGCGAGGGCGAGAGGAGGCGGCCCAGCTGGGTTCCGGGCAGCCGCCGATGCCTCCCCAGCGGCATCAGCATTGCAGACAAGCTCATTCGCGGCGCGCGGAAGAACGCCGCCGGCCGCGGCGGAAGCGCCCTCTATCGGAGCATTGCCAATGCGGAGCAGCCGAGGAGGTGCGCCGCCGTCGGAAATCCCGAAGAGGACAAGCGGCACGCCGCCTCATCTCCATACAAACCCGCTGCTTGCTGCCCGTCCACTTGCTTACCCACGCGCGCCCCTTCCCGACCGGCCTCCCGGCTGGCCGTTTAGCTCCCCCGCCCCACGCGCCCGCATGCGCTCTTCGTCGGCCCCTCCAACTCGCCCGCACTGGCCCCTCCACTTCCGCCCACCTGGCTGTTGCTCTCCCCACAACCACTCGTCCCACCGGCGCGATATCCTCGCCCGCCCCCGCCCTCCCGTCTTCCCTGCCCGGCTCCGCCGACCTCTCGCCCCTCGACTCACCTCCCGGTCCACTCAGGACCGCCCATCCGTTCACTCCTCGCCGGCCACCCTGCGCGCCTCGGTTGGTCGGTGGCTGTTCTGTCCCACCCGTGCACTCGTCTGCAAGCCGGCCCGCTCGCCCCCGCCTGTGTAACCAGCGCCCGCGGACGGCATCTCAATGCGCGGCGCCGCGCGCTGTGCGACCTTTGGCGCGGCGACAATGGGCGTCCCGGCCACGGCCACCTCTTAGCGCCGGCGGCACACAGAGAAACGCGCAGGGCATCCGGGCTGCGAATAAGAACGAGGCGGCGAGACTTGCAGATTCCGAGCGTGCCCAGGAACTTGTCCCTTTTCGCCGAGGGCACTATGGGCAATGAATTACGTACGTGCACCTTATTGGTTTTAAAAGGGGCTCTTGGAAACCCTTGTTAATATTCATGATATTGCTCGCAAAACGAACAATTTTGTATTGGATTGAAACTGAAGCTTTTTACGATATAGGATACTAACCTTTGCGTATTAGTATGCAGTAAAATAAAAAAAAAAATATTTTTCACTCTAACTTAAAAAGATGGAAAATATCCTTGTTGTTACATTGGTGGCCGTACATGCAGTAAATAATTACATCACCCAACTTTGTGATTATATTTTGATTGAGTCTACTACACAATTTCTCGTATGATTCTTGTTTTTGGAGCACGTCGGTTCCAAAACTAATTATTTCTGAAAACGATCAACTTGTTTGATATCTGGGACAAAATATGAATTTAAAACATACTCTCACAAATATTTTTTCAACGACCTAATTCGTAAGTTTTAAAATTCTTTAAAATTCAGTGACAAAATGAACTAAAAATTTCAGGCCAAATAAAATAGATATGTGAGGTTTTTGCATTGTATCTACAAGCAATGGTAACTGCCAAGACATGTAGTTATTTTCTTGTGGAAGTGTCTTAAAAAACATTTGACAATAATAGCAACCGTTGCACTGCTCTTAATGAATTGGTAATTCAGTACCAACATAAAAAGAATCCTACCTCCCAGAGCGGAGTAAACACAAGAAAAGTAGATATTCTTCCAAACTTCCATAATCCAGAAATTAATGCCATGATATCAACATGAAAAGAGATTTTCACAGAATACCGCAGCCATTGCTGCTTCACAAAATGCAAAATGAATTAGTAAGTTGACGCTTTGCGAGGCTTCGAACTAAGCTGCGCGATCCTAACCGGATTATTTCAGAATGAAACGCGCCCGCCATCCAATGCAGAGATATTCCTCGCTTTCCTTCCCTGCGATGCTCCAGCAAACGCAACTAGGTTTCACAGAGTTTGTGAAGTTTTAACGTGCAGCGCCCCGGTTCAAGGTGCAATTTCGGCGCGAAGGTGGGGAGGCCTGGACGTTGCAATCTCTCAGTCTTTGCAGAACGAGTATTACTCTTTTCGGCAGAAATCTCGTTTCGAGTCGCTAATTCGATTGAAATATCGTTTTCTTTCTACTAACTCGATCACGTCGACGAAAATGGCGAATAAAAATTGAATAAGTAACTTGCACCGATAATTACCCTTTGCATATTCAACTGCAGCTACTCATGTTTACTACATAGGTTGTGTATATTCATTACAGTTCACTTTTTATCCATTCTCTGCTCAAGACATTCATGTTTTTGCGGCCTTTACCTTACAATTACCTTAGATAAATCAATCAAGAGAAGAACTATATTGTCGGAGTTGTCTAAAGAATATTGGTATGTGTGCATGTGCGTAAGTGAGGAAAAAAGGCATACACAAAGATAGACAGGGAGAAAGAGTTAGTTTGTAGAAAATAAACATATAATACACTATTTAAAATAAATCCAACGAACGATTTACAATGATTTGCTTATTAATAGTTTGAAGAAATAAATATAAATATGACACCAAAATGTTTAAGACAAATATGTTAATTACACTCTTATTGGGAATTGTGATATGACAATATGAAACTAAAGCAGTTTCGTAAAATATCACTCTGCGCACACATTTATTTTGTGTCAATGGAGGAACATTGGAGATAATTGCACCCTATGAGTGGATTCGTAACCTTATTTCAGGCGGCCTGCGCCATAAAATAGCGCTGGCAAAGTTGCTCGTTGTTACGTGATGGAAACACTCCCCTTAAGAGCAAGGAGGAAATTTCAGTAATTAGTGGTCAATTACAGAACGATGAACGCTGGGGTAACGAGTTTTAATAGTGGAGTACTTAAACACATTACGCTTTTGACATAAAAGCAAAGTTTAAGCAGTCATCGTCTACATTTATTCTTCTTTAGCGTAAGTTCACAGGGATCCACGAAGATGAAAAAGAGGAGGAGGAGATCCAACACCCCGAGCTCTCTTTGACCTTTCGCTCCAATCCATCAAACTGTTGAATAAATGCATCGCGGAACGTAAAATTGGTTTTGCCTTGGAAAGAGCATACGAACTGTGATATCAACTAAGCGGCGGACTAAAAAGCCAAAAATCATGTAAATTTTTCGTTTTAATACTGCACGATTTTGTAAATGATCAATCATCAGTCGATTTGGAATAAGTTAATAGGATCAAATACATTTCGCTAGTATAACGGTTGTTATTATACAAAGAAAATTGCGTTTTAGAAATATTATGAGGAAATTATATGATACGTATTATGATTTAGTTTCCTGCAATTAGTTATTTGTTAGAGCAAAATTCCTATGAGATCCCTTAGCAAACAAATATAAATTTTCATCCGAGGTGACAATAAACAACAGAGAAGCTGAGATGATAAACTTTTAAGTGCTTTGCTCAGATCTGTAAATATTAGGTTCAACTTAACATACATTCGAAATAAAAATAAATATCAGGAAGCAGCCATTGTGCAGTCTAAAGGAAGGTTTTATTTCGGACTTTCTCGACGTGTATTTTAAAGCTATGGCCAAGAGACTACGTTTTCTGAAAATTAATCTGTCTTCCCGGGTATGTTTTGTACGTCTCTTTTAATTCTTTTACTCGTGTAATGAAATGTCTCTATTCTGTTTGAGAGAGCGCTGATCCGGCCCGTTGGAGCCCGCAAGCGATGGCTATCGCGAACGCTCTGCGCGCCCTGAGCGGACATCTCGAGCGCGAAGAGCGCGCTTATCGGCCGCTTATCGCCCTGGCTGACCGCGGGGGCCGGCGCTGGTCACAGGTGGAGGCGGTGGAGATGCGGGTGGTGGCGGTGGAGTTGGAGACGGAGGAACAGATGGTGATGGTGGTGGAGGTGATGATGGTCTAGTGAGGGGAGGTGATGGTGGAAGGGGAGACGAGAAGGTGAAGGCAATGGAGGTGGTGATGGTAGCAGCGGCAACGGAAGTGGAGGTGGAGAGGGAGAGTTGTTGATGTTGGAGGAGGCGGTAGTGATGGCGGTGGGAGAGATGGAGGTGCTGAAGCAAGCGGAGCGTGAGTAGAGATGGAGGTGAGACTGGAGGTAGGAGAGAGCAGGATGAGGTAGAGGTCATTGCGAGAGCTGCAGTACGCAGTGATGGTGATAGGTGATGGAGGTGTGTGTGGTTGGTGTGCGTGAAGTGGAGCAGGGTTGGTGGTGGAGATGTGATTGTGGTGGAAGTGGCGGTTGTGATGCGGGTTGATGGTGGCCATGGCTGCCATGATGGGGTTGTGTAGCGGAAGTGGTGGCGATGACGACTGGCGGTGATAGCGGGAGCGGACGAGTATCAATCGAACGTGCGCAATCTGCACTTCTGCCTCGCTGCGAGGAGGCTGACATTTTTTAATTGATTTACTTACGTGCTCGCTGCATTCCCGAACAATATATTGACATTCATATAACTGTAAAACAAGAATGTGTGTGTGTGTTATAGAGAGTCATTCAATCGCAAATTATGGCCTCTCTGTGAGGGGATGTAATTAAGGATCCAAAATATACGAAGATTTCTTTTTATCTATCGCACACCGTTGAGTTATTTCCTTTCACTGTCCCATGTTACTAGCATTGCGATCGACAAATAAATCATTTACTGCGCTATAGCTTATATTATTGTCGCTGTCATGCCAGTTCACAGAACATGAGTTCATGCATGTAACTTGATGTAACACGACCTTACGAAATGCATACTGGTGAAAGTTAACCGAACTTAATCCTCTTAAATGCTATTTTTAATTTTAGTTTGAACTGATTTTCTAATAGATTTACGGAGAATAGACAAAGTAACATCTTCAACCAGTTAATACTCCCATGTTCAATATGATTGTTCCATTCACCGTACTGCTATAAACCAATCTTTGAATAAATTATTGAAACACTTGCATGATTATTTTTCTAAAATATAAAATTTTATTAAATAAAAGACAAACTGATATCCAAATTGATATGAAATTGAGTTGATTTTAATTAGAGCTGAGTAGAGTATATGTAAATGAATGAATGAGTGAAATATGTAAATGAATCTGAGCTTTTCTGCAAAATAATTTACATCATTCAAATACTGTTACCTGGAGTTTGGAGTCCAGAATCCTCAGTGGATTTATACATGAGGCTATGGGTTTCTGTTTACCCTCAGAGTTGCTTTGTGCATATGGAAGCTATGATAATGGACAATGGAAATGATCTCTGCGGGGCGTTTTGCTTTGTAGGCTGAAGTTATGTTCTGCATTTCAAAATCATTTGCAAGATAGATTTCGGTCAGCTTTGACATAAACATCTTTGATACGCTTTTGACGGGGAAGTGTTGTCACATTTAGCAGCATAATACATAAATAACGGATCTGAAAACAAGTGTGATGACTATAACAAGTGCTTTGAAATTCAATTAATTATTACTTTCTCATATACTACTTACTTAGTACAGAGTACTATTAGTACTATTTAATCCAACAACGAAAAATGGCGATTTTTGGCAGAGAAGTAGGATTAGTTAGCATTCAAGTAGGCGAAAGTAGTACGTTACAGTAGACCACCCTCGTCCGTTAAAGTAGATTCGCTCATTTGTTAGAGTCCGAATAGAGCGCGAGCAAGACATCGAGTGTGGTTCTAATCGTGCACAGCCGCTTCCACCTTTTTTTCCATTCAAACTACCTAAACAACACCACCAGAAAATTTATTTTTATTTAAGACAGAAATATTTGAGAAACAATACTAACATCTGTTTGATGAGGTAAAAATTATTACTTCCAATGAAGTTTTTCATTTTAAAACTATGATTTTTAAGTACCGTAGTAATTGCGTTCAGGAAAGTTTGATTTTGAATCATTTAAAATCTGACTACTTCAGGAAGAGCTGGCAATTGCGTATGGTTGAATTTTTAGTTAGACTCTTATTAGAAACCAAACTAAAGCTACAAAATTGAGGTGAAATGAAACAGCAGTGAACAATTATAAAATGAATTGAAGAAAATTGAAATAATTCAATAAATATTTTTCACAACACCAAACGCCATTAGCGATGAATATCATGATGATGGGTAATTATGAAATACATTATTTATAATATTTACTAAAGCGAACATTTCAATATTGATTGTACTTTCAAATTACCTAGTTTGAAAAGCATAAGTCTTCCAAGCGAAGCAAAACTGTTTGGCTTCTCATCGCCTCACTTCTACAAATTAATAACGAGAGAGTATAAAATCATCTTTAGAAGCTCGTTACGACTAACAGTCTTTGCTAAGACATCTCCTTGAGCAGAAAGGGCATTTTAAACGAGGACGAATCGCCTTTCTATTAAATCTCACCTTCCTTTACCGCACACCGCTCGCCATCGTCACTGCAAGTGCTTTGAGGTTCTCGTTCAAAAAAGCAGAGCTTTCACTCAACTCCCCTCCCGCACCAAAATACTACCCATTGCACAGGTGCATCACCAAAATAGAAACGCCTTAGGGAAATTTCTCCCACCCTATAGCTCTGTATGCATAAACCTGCGCATCGCCGGAAGATCGCGGCTACGGAGACGCAGTGGAAAGAAGCATTGCACTGAATTTTGACGTGAAGTCAAACACATGCGTCGAAAACAAAGATATTTTGGTAAAAGTTTGATTTTATAATGACTCAACTTATACATTGCCAGCGGCCCACACAACACTGCGACGGTGCACAAAAGCGGGACTGGGGATCGAGGCTATGTACAGCATGGAGCCAACCCCTGATTTTGGTCAATGGTCAATTTTCTTCTATCATATATGGAATTTGAACCCAATGCACTATAACATGTTATCGTCTCATAAGCTCATTCCCCCTTCCATTTAATGTAGCTGAAAGAAAAGCAATGGTTAAAACCGCCGTTGCATCAAGTCTGCCCAGTGTGTGACCACTGCCTGAAGGCAAGGGCAGAAAGGACAGGAGCTTCTTCCCCTTCTTATTGTCTGATGGGCCGAGAATCACATCATCATTATCATGCAAAAGCTAGTGCAAAATTATTAAAACACGTTATTTGCAGCTTTTTGAATGATAATATTAAGTTAGTGATAAACTGTGAAGGAGTTAATCATGCGGCCAAGGTGTTATAAAGGCTTTTGATGATGGAGACGACAAAAAAGGTCGAGGGTCTCTGGCGCCGAATGCTTTCTGATACCCAGATTATGTGTAGAACCAGTTAACCTCATGGTATATACATAATTGTTATTTTACCTATAATATTTGTTTCGGCACTACCAAAGTAACTAGGATACTAATGTTGACTCAGTTTGTCTTATTATTTTCGATTCCATAATGTCCCTCTTCAGAGAACATTTAAACATCATTTATTTGGCTTTTATTTCCCTGCATAAACAACGGTCCCACTCAATCCGAATAAGTTATGCAGTGTATATCGAACTCGTACCGAAGGGCAAAACAAGCAGTAGCATAATCAATAAAAAATAAAATTTTCATTTCTTCATAGCACTGGTGACTATTTATGATTACAGCTTAAAGTGATTAAAACGTAGAAATGTATTTCATTCTGTGTGTATATAAAAAAAATGTTACTCGCATTTCAGGCCCCTGTCGCAAACGAAAATAATCATCAGATGCGTAAAGGAAAACCCGGAAAAAGTCGATTGAAACATGGAAACAATTCATTCTGTTGTTTGATTTCCATGCTGCCCGTTGAAAAAGCGATTGAAATGCGGTCGTCAATGGGGCTGTCGGGTCGTCTGCGCGCGCGCTCGGGCGGGGCGAACGCCGAGCCGAGAGCGAGGCGAAGGGCGAGGGCGAGGCGAGGGCTGAGGCGAGGGCGAGGGCGAGGCTGAGGGCCGAGGGCGAGGGCGATAGGGCGACGGGCAGAGGGCCCGAGGCCTGAGGGGAGGCAGAGAGCTGAGGTGCGTTAGAGCCGAGGGCCGGGAGTGCGTGGGTGAGGGCTGGTGAGGGCGGAGGGGTAATGAGGGCGGAGGGCCGAAGGGCGAGGGCAGAGGGGCGAGGGCGAGAGGCCGAGGGCAGAAGCGAGGCGAGGGCGAGGGCGAGGGCAAGAGGCAGGCGAGGCGAGGGCGAGAGCGAGAGCGGGGCGAGGGCGAGGGCGAGGCGAGGGCGAGGCGAAGGCGAGGGCAGGCGATGGCGAGGGCGAGGGCGAGGCGAGGCGCGAGGGCGAGGGCGAGGGCGAGGGCGTTAGGCGAGGCGAGGGCGAGGCGAGGGCCGGAGGGCGAGGGCGAGGGCGATGGGCGAGGGCGAGGGCGAAAAGGGCGAGGGCGAGGGCGAGGGCAGAGGGCGAGGCCGAGGCGAGGGCGAGGGCGAACGCGGAGCGATGGCTGAGGGCGAGGCGAGGGCAGGCAGCCGGCGAGGGCGAGGCGAGGGCGAGGCGAGGGCTCGATGGCGAAGGCGAGGGGGAGGCGCAGGGCGAGGCGAGCGCAGGGCGAGGGCGAGGGCTGAGGGCGAGGCCGAGGCGAGGCGAGCGCGAGAACGAGGCGAGGGCGGGGCGAGGGCGAGGGCGAGGGCGAGGCGCGAGGCGGGCGAGCTGAGGGCGAGGCGAGGGCGAGGGCGAGGGCGAGGCGAGGCGAGGGCGAGGCGAAGGGCGAGGGCGAGGCGAACGCGAGCGAGGGCCGGAGGGCGAGGCGAGGGCGAGAGGAGGCGGCCCAGCTGGGTTCCGGGCAGCCGCCGATGCCTCCCCAGCGGCATCAGCATTGCAGACAAGCTCATTCGCGGCGCGCGGAAGAACGCCGCCGGCCGCGGCGGAAGCGCCCTCTATCGGAGCATTGCCAATGCGGAGCAGCCGAGGAGGTGCGCCGCCGTCGGAAATCCCGAAGAGGACAAGCGGCACGCCGCCTCATCTCCATACAAACCCGCTGCTTGCTGCCCGTCCACTTGCTTACCCACGCGCGCCCCTTCCCGACCGGCCTCCCGGCTGGCCGTTTAGCTCCCCCGCCCCACGCGCCCGCATGCGCTCTTCGTCGGCCCCTCCAACTCGCCCGCACTGGCCCCTCCACTTCCGCCCACCTGGCTGTTGCTCTCCCCACAACCACTCGTCCCACCGGCGCGATATCCTCGCCCGCCCCCGCCCTCCCGTCTTCCCTGCCCGGCTCCGCCGACCTCTCGCCCCTCGACTCACCTCCCGGTCCACTCAGGACCGCCCATCCGTTCACTCCTCGCCGGCCACCCTGCGCGCCTCGGTTGGTCGGTGGCTGTTCTGTCCCACCCGTGCACTCGTCTGCAAGCCGGCCCGCTCGCCCCCGCCTGTGTAACCAGCGCCGCGGACGGCATCTCAATGCGCATGGCGCCGCGCGCTGTGCGACCTTTGCGCGGCGCAAGGGCGGCCCGGCCAGGCCACCTCTTAGCGCCGGCGGCGCACAGAGAAACGCGCAGGCATTCTGCAGGCTGCGAATAAGAACGCGAGGCGGCGAGACTTACAAGACTTCCGAGCGTGCACCCAGGACTTGTCCCTTTTTCGCCGAGGGCACTATGGGCATGAATTACCGTACTGCACCTTATTGGTTTTAAAAAGGGGGCTTCTTGAAACCCTTGTTAATATTCTATGATATTGCTCGCCAAACGAACAATTTATGTATTGGATTGAAACTGAAGCTTTTTACCGATATAGGAACTAACCGTTTGCGTATTAGTATCCCAGTAAAATAAAAAAAAAATTATTTACCACTTCTAACTTAAAAAGATTGCGAAAATATCCTTGTTGTTACATTTGGTGGCCGTACATGCAGTAAATAATTACATCACCCAACTTTGTGATTATATTTTGATTCAGTCTACTACACAACTTTCTCGTATGATCCTTGTTTTTGCGAGCACGTCGTTCCCAAAACTAATTATTTCTGAAAAACCGCATCACTTGTTGAGTATTCTCGGACCCAAAATATGAATTTTAAAACATACTCTCACAAATATTTGTTCAACGACCTTAATTCGTAAGTTTTTAACAATTCTTTAAAATTTCAGTGACAAAATGAACTAAAAATTTCAGGCCAAATAAAATTAGCATATGTGAGGTTTTTGCATTGTATCTACAAGCAATGGTAACTGCCAAGACATGTAGTTATTTTTCTTGTGAAGTGTCTTAAAAAACATTTGACGAATTAATAGCAACGTTGCACTGCTCTTAATGAATTGTAAATTCCAGTACCAACATAAAAAGAATCCTACCTCCAAGAGCGGAGTAAAACCACAAGAAAAGTAGAGAGTATTCTTCCAAACTCCATAATCCAGAAAATTAATGCCTTTGATATCAACATGAAAAGAGCAATTTTCACAGATACCGCAGCCATTGCTTCTTTCACAAAATGCAAAATAATTTAGTAAGTTTTGACGCTTTGCGAGGCTTCGAACTAAGCTGCGCGATCCTAACCGGATTATTTCAGAATGAAACGCAGCCCGCCATTCCAATGCACGAATTTCTCTTCTTTCCTTCCCTGCGATGCTCCAGCACAACGCAACTAAGGTTTCACAGAGTTGTGAAGTTTTAACCGTGCCAAGCGCCCCGGTTCAAGGTGACAATTTCGGCGCGAAAGGTGGGGAGCCTGGACGCTTGGCAATCTCTCAGTCTTGCAGAAAACGAGTATTACTCTTTTCGCAGAATCTCGTTTCGAGTCGCTAATTCGATTGAAATATGCGTTTTCTTCTACTAACTCGATCCACGTCGACGAAAATGGCGAATAAAAATTTGAATAAGTAACTTGCACCCCGCATAATTACCCTTTGCATATTCAACTGCAGCTAACTCATGTTTACTGACATAGGTTGTGATATTCATTTACAGTTCACTTTTATCCATTCTCTGCCTCAAGACATTCATGTTTTTGCGCCCTTTACCTTACAATTACCTTAATAAATCAATCAAAAGAGAAGAACTATATTGTCGGAGTTGTCTAAAGAATATTGGGTATGTTGTGCATGTGCGTAAGTGAGGAAAAAAAGGCCATACACAAAAGATAGACAGGGAGAAAGAGTTAGTTTGAGAAAATTAAACAGATAATACACGTATTTAAAAATAAATCCAACGAACGATTTACAATGATTGGCTTATTAATAGTTTTGAAGTAAATAAATATAAATATGACGACCAAAAGTGTTTAAGGACAAAATTATGTTAATTACACTCTTATTGGAATTGTGATATGACAATATGAAACTAAAGCCAGTTTCGTAAAATATCACTCTTGCGCCCACACATTTATTTTGTGTCAAATGCGAGGAACATTGGAGATGAATTTGCACCCTATGAGTGGGATTCGTAACCTTATTTCAGGCGGCCTGCGCCATAAAATAGCGCTGGCAAAGTTGCTCGTTGTTACGTGATGGAAACCACTCCCCTTAAGGAGCAAGGAGGAAATTTCATAATTAGTGGTCAATTACAGAACCCGATGAACCGCTGGGGTAACGAAGTTTAATAGTGGAGTAACTTAAACACATTACGCTATTGACATAAAAGCCAAAGTTTAAGCAGTCATTCGTCTACATTTATTCTTCTTTAGGTAAGTCGACAGGAGATCCACGAGATGAAAAAGAGGAGGATGAGATCAACACCCCGAGCTCTCTTTGACCCTGTCGCTCCAATCCATTCAAACTGTTGAATAAATGCATCGCGGAACGTAAATTGGTTTTGCCTTGAAAGAGCATACGAACTGTGATATCAACAAGCGGCGGACTAAAAAGCCAAAAAGTTCATTGTAAAAATTTTTCGTTTGTTTAATTACTGCCACGAATTTTGTAAATGCATCAATCATCAGGTCGATTTGCGAATAAGTTAATAGGATCAAATACATTTCGCTAGTATAACGTAGTTATTTATACAAAGAAAATTGCCGTTTTAGAAATATTATGAGGAAATTATATGGCTACGTATTATGATTTAGTTTCGTGCAATAGTTATTTGTTAGAGCAAAATTCCCTATGAGATCCCTTAAGCCAAACAAATATAGAATTTCATCCCGAGTGACCAATAAACAAACAGAGAAGCTGAGATGATTAAAACTTTAAATGCTTTGCTCAGATCTGTAAAATATTAGTCACTTAACATACATTTTCGAAATAAAAATAAATATCAGAGCAGGCCATTGTCAGTCTAAAGGGAAGGTTTTTATTTCGGATTTTCGACGTGTGTATTTAAAGCATGGCCCAAGGAGACCCTACCAGTTTTCTGAAAATTAAGTCTGTCTTCCGCGGTATGTTTTTTCGTCTCTTTTAATCCTTTACTCGTTGTAATGAAATTGTCCTTATTCCTGTTTGAGAGAGACGTGATCCGGCCCGTTTTGGAGCCCGCCAAGCGGGGATGGCTATTTCGCGAACGCTCTGCGCGCCCGCTGAGCGGACATCTCGGATGGGCGCGAAAGCGCGCTTATCGGCCGCTTTCCGCCCTGGCTTGACCGCGGGGCCCGCGCTGGTCCACAGTCTGGAGGCGGTGGAGATGCGGGTGGTGGCGGTGGAGATTGGCAGACGGAGGAACAAGATGGGATGGTTGTGGAGTGATGATGTCTCTAGTGAGGGGAGGTGATGGTGGAAGCGGAGACCGAGAGGTGAAGGCCCAATGGACGTGGTTGATTGGTAAGCAGCGGCAACGGAAGTGGAGGTTGGAGAGGGAGAGTTTGTTGATGTGGAGAGGAGGCGTAGTGATGGGCGGGGAGAGATGGAGGTGCTGAAGCAAGCGGAGGTAGAGAGAGATGGCAGGAGATTGGAGGTGGAGAAGCCGTTCATTGTGTAGATGGCTGCAGTACGCAGTGGATGGTGATTGGTGATGGAGGTGGTGGTGGTGGTGCTGCGTGAAGTGGAGCAGGTGGTGGTGGTGGAGATGTGATTGTGGTGGGAAGTGCGCCGGTTGTGATGCGGGTGATGGTGGCCATGGCTGCCATGATGGGGGTTGTAGCGAAGTGGGTGGCGATGGACGACTGGCTGGTGATAGCGGGAGCGACGAGTATCAATCGAAACGTGCGCAATGCTTGCCACTTTCTGCCTCGGCTGCGAGGAGGCTGACATTTTTTAATGATTTACTTTACGTGCTCGCGCATTTCCCGAACAATATATTGACATTCATATAACTGTAAAACAAGAATGTGTGGGTGTTGTTTATAGAGATCATTCCAATCGCAAATTTATGCCTCCTTCTGTGAGGCGGATGTGTAAAAGGATCCAAAATGTGAGTTAGAGGGATACGAAGATTCTTTTTATCTATTCGCCACCGTGAGTTATTTCCTTATTCACTGTTCCCATGTTACTAGCATTGCGATCGACAAATAAATCATCGTACTGCGCTTAGCTTATATTTTATTTGTGCTGTCATGCCAGTTCACCAGACACATGAAGTTCATGCATGTAACTTGTGATGTAAACACGACCTTACGAAATGCGATACTGGGAAAGTGTAACCCGAACTTAAATCCTCTTAAATGCTATTTTATATATTTTAGTTTGAACTGGATTTTCCTAATGACTTTTACGGAGGAATCCCCAAGTACGCAGCTTCACCAGTTATCTGCGCTCGACCACGCATAGCTTTATACTATTGCCATTCACCGACTGCATAAACCCAATCTTTGAATAAATTATTGAACACTTGCATGTTAATTTTTCTAAAATAATAACAATTTAAAATTAAAGACAAACTGATATCCAAATTGATATGAAATGAGTGATTTTAATTAGCCTGAGTAGAGTATATGTAAATGAAGGAATGAGTGAAATATGTAAATGAATCTGAGCTTTTCTGCAAATTATAATTTACCATCATTCAAATACTGCTTTACCTGGAGGTTTGAGTCCAGAAGTCCCAGTGGATTATACATGAGGCTATGGGGTTTCTGTTTACCCCTCGATAGTCTGCTTTGTGCATATGGAAGCTATGATAATGGACAATGGAAATGGATCTCTGCGGGCGTTTGCTTGTAGCCTCGAAAGTGTATGGTTCTGCATTTCAAAATCATTTTGCCAAGATAGATTTCGGTCAGCTTTGAACTAAACATCTTGATACCCGCTTTTGACGGGGAAGTGTTGTCACATGTTAGCAGCATAATACAATAAATAAACGGATCTTGGAAAACACAATGTGATGGACTGGATAACAAGGTGCCTTTGAGAATTCAATTAATTATTACTTTCTCATATACTACTTATTTCCCTTCAGTTTACAGGTAGTACTATTAGTACTATTTGAATCCAACAACGAAAAAATGGCGATTTTTTGGCAGAGAAAGTGAGCATTTAGTTAGCATTCAAGTAGGCGAAATGTTAGTACGTTACAGTAGACCACCCTCGTCCGTTTAAGTAGATTCGCTCATTTGTTAGATGCTCCGAAATAGAGCGCGCAGCTGCGGGAGAGCATTTGAAACCCGCAGGCGAAACCCGTTTGGAAATTCCCCGCCCGTAGCTGCAAAGAGTGCGCAAGCCTCCGGCAGGCAGCGCGGCAGGTGCTGATCGCCGCGGCGGGCGCCGTACCCGATCAGCGGGGGCGGGCGTTGCCCGTGGGAGGCCGGCCCAGCGGAGAAGCCGCGACCAGGGTCCACCGGCGCGGGGTCCCCGGGGCCGAGGGCGGGCGGAGCGGGATACGAGCGGGGTACGGGAGGGGGCCAGGACGGGGCGCGGGGCGAGGGTGGCGCGAGGGCGGGGCGCGGGGCGAGGATGATGGTGTGGGCGAGGCGGGGGCGGGGGCGAGGCGGGAGCTAAGGTCGGGGGCG
>BOPP01000129.1:2706023-2734278 GCA_017312745.1 Gryllus bimaculatus
TGCGGAGAGCATTTGAAACCCCGCAGGCGAAACCCGTTGCGAAATCCCCCGCCGTAGCTGCAAAGAGTGCGCAAGCCTTCGGCAGCAGCGCGGCAGGGCTGATCGCCGGCGCGGCGCCGTGACCCGATCAGCGGGGCGGGCGTTGCCCTGGGAGGCCGGCCCAGCGGAGAGCCCGCGGACCGGGTTTCCACCGCGCGGGGTCCCCGGGGCCGGGGCGGGCGGGAGCGGGATACGGAGCGGGGTAACGGGGAGGGGGCCAGGACGTGGGCGGGGGCGAGGTGTGCGGCGAGGGCGGGGCGGGGCGAGGAGGACTTGATGGTGTGGCAGCCGGCCCGTACGGGGGGAGGGGCGAGGGCGGAGCTAAGGTCGGGGGCGGGGCGAGGGCGAGGCGAGGCGAGCGAAGATTTGAGACTGCAGGTGAGCCTCCCCGGGGCAGCCCAGCGCGATGACGCGCGTCCATCTCGGCGAGATGCGCGGTGGCCGCTCGGGGAGCGCAGGGGCGGAGGGGAGGCGGACAGGCGCATGGAAGAGAGGCGAACGGGTGCGATATTGGGAGCCGAGCAGATGCAAGGGACGGAAGTAAGAGGAAGCGGAGAGAGTAAGGAGCAGGTAATATTATTAGAATGTGGACGAATGTGGAGATATGTGAGGATAAAGGGAGGAGGAAACGTTTTTCAGAGAGAGCGAGGAGAAAGTAGAGGAACAGGATAAGACATTTTGGAAAGGAGAATGGATGAATGAGGTGAGGAGGTAACAACTGTGTAAGGAATACTAGTATCTTGGAAGCAAAACAGCTGAGAGGAGACTTGGGGTAGCACAGATGCGTACAAACTCAGCGATAGCCTTTACCGGCATGTGAACGTGCACAAGAGGTTGCCTTAGGAAATTCAGAAGAAGATCGAGAAGAAGCAGTTGGAGCAGAGAAGAAGAAATGAGAGAGAGACCAATCAATAATGGAAATCTCAGACGA
This sequence comes from Gryllus bimaculatus, assembly GCA_017312745.1. Lineage (NCBI taxonomy): Eukaryota > Metazoa > Arthropoda > Insecta > Orthoptera > Gryllidae > Gryllus > Gryllus bimaculatus. The sequence continues at coordinate 2,706,994 of BOPP01000129.1, forward strand.
AACTAAATAATGATTATTCAAAAAATCGCAGTAGAAAATCAGCTTGTAGTTAGAGTAAAATACTTGATATATAAGAGCACCAGTTAAATTTAAAAAAAAAAAAAAACGGATTCAACATTCTGTTTTTAGTTAACATTTTAATATGTTTTAAACGTTACCAAATCGTATGAACCTTAAAGAAACAAAAAAGACATTACTTCAAAGCGATGGAGAATTATAAATTAGATTTGATATTACATTAGTTCATTAAAAATATTCTTCAATACCATTGCGAAAATACAAATAGGAAAGGGAAAGTACATACTTCACCTGCTCCACGGAGAGTAAATGTATTTCTTTCTGTACATGCAATTTTCTTAATTTACTTAAAAATTAATATGAATTGTATGCATACAATTTTGAATATTCACCCCATTTGCTAAGAAATTACTACAATATACTATGAATATATTCATCGCGATTCAATATTCTTCTGAAATATAAGAGTAAACGAAAGAAAGAGAAAAAAGTTCAGAAACGTATCATTTCCTTCTCAAGCGGAGACAAAATATTTCCCCCTTGAATATGACGGAACATCCTTGTTCTGCGATTTCGACACTTTTTCTGGTTGACGGAAAGAACTTTTGACAAACATTGCCTTCTTACTGGAGAGGCAACTTCTCTTGCTTTGCCTAGGAAGAAAACAAGCGATGGCACCGATTAAAGTTTCGCAACGCTGCTGCACTGGCTTAAAACCTCTCGTCCGCCGCCGAAACCGTGCCACGGAGCCGGGCGCTCGAGGTAACGGCCAGCGTTGTGCGCGCGCCTCCAGCGCCTCGGAACCAACAAACGGCGGTCAAGTGCGAAGAGCGTGACGTCATTTCCCCAGGGAACCATGAATACACTTTATTTTCCGGTTTCTTGAAAACCTATTCGACTGGCGTATTATCCACAAGTAAAGCTCCCTTCATTTTTCGGCATTCTCTCACTATGACTTTGATGATAAACCTGGTTGCCTGGGAAGGCGGCATAAAGCAGTGTCGGGACAAGCAATGAAGTCAATTCGCCTTCCGGCGCCCTGTGATTTCTTCATACTTACGCGAGTTAAACATGTGCCCCAATTCAGATCTACGTGCTTTGGTGAGTCAGAAGCGATTTAAAATTAATCGTTAACAATAGGACAACTCAATAGTACCTGAGGAAACAATACGTGCTTTATTCAATCTGTTGACGTCCTTCTCTATGAATGTACGTCATGATTTCGTAAACTACCTTTTTTATAAAATTTACCTTCATTATATGCATTATAACTTTTAAATATTAAGAATGAATTCAATATATGCTTAATATTATAATATATTCCCACAGCAATATCATATTGCTGTAAACGCTTGAATACGTACATAAGTACGTTTACCATTTCTCAGTTTGATTTATAAATAACGTCCAAAGGATTTCCGTTAGAAACAATAGAATATCAAGTACGAATTCAGAATGATACAAGTGAAGACTTGTCTTTCATTTCAGGACAAAATGAATCCATTGCCAAACCAGTAATATCACAGGCAACCTCTGTATTTGTCCATGAAAATGCCCAGTAATGCCAGATTCTGCCGCGAGGATTGGTATTCAGCGACACTCAATTGGATTTGTACCTGAGGCTACGGTTTGCGTTTTCCACGCGGTGCTTGTGCATTTGCTCGCCTAGGATAATGAAAACCCCCATATGCTGGTTTAAGCGGTGTTATTTTTGCGTACAAGGCTGCTTACCGTGCTTATCATTTCAAAATCTGTTTTGCGTGATCTGGATGTTTCGCACGAAACGTTCACTATAGATAAACCTCTGATAAGGATACCATGCAGAAGCTTATGAATCGTCAGAGAAATATTTTGTATAATCAATGCTACCTGAGATATCGTTTTCACTTTCTAAGGGAAGTTTTCTATTATTACAGCTCTCGCAGTACAACGATAAGTGTATACCAAAAGTGACGTTAATCTGCCGGCAAAAAAAGTGATTTTTTCGATGGTAAAATCCTATGCAACCCTTAAATAGAAAAAGTGGATTAAATCTTGTTCTATATATGTAGGCAAATTACTTCCTCTATATGTTGTGTAATCTTACCGCCTTATGATCTTGATACGACCCAAATTAAAGGTTCACAAGCAAAATGTATATTTTCGTAGTCGGTCCGTCCTTCCGTCTCGCTGTGAAGAACGCAAGCGAGTCACAAAACGCGCCTTCATGGATTTTCATCAAAAAATAGATACTTTCTCCCATATTGCGGTTCCGGAGGCCCGTGTCGCGCTCCCTGCAATCAATTTGACAAACGGATAATTTCTGATTTTGGCGGGCTTACTTACCATCCTTAAATCTTTGCAAAATTTTCTCTACAAAAGACTACAAACGTTTGTTTTAAATTTTTATTTCTAAGTAGAACAAAAAACATTTAATAAATAGTATTGTAATATTTTTGCGAAACTCTGAGTGGTTTTGCGTTAGGCTTTTGCTCGGAATATAGGGACACGTTTTGGAAAAACGTTACCCTTCTCAAAGAACGGATCCAAATTTTTTCTCATTTTTCCTTACAGGAAAACAGCCAAAATACGCTATAAAAAAGGCAGGTCTTTTATCGGCATAATTCCTCCAGTATACTTTTTCGGAAAATGGTACAAATAATATTTATTGCATTCATATTACTTTCAGTTTTAAAAATTAGGGATCCGGCAAGGTTCTGCCGCCTGGAGCGGAAAGAAGAGGGGGCACGCCAATCTCGAATGGGGGGCCAATAACAAAAATTCAAGTCGTAACAACAGATCCCCGATTGAAAAACTGCGTGTCGTTTGGCTAATATGTAGCAAAAAGTCACTTCATGAGAATCGAAATAGCCAAGGACTGTGCATCGCATGTCCTTGTTAATTTTTTTATTACAAACAATTTGTGGAATGTCCATAGAAAAGCTTACAACCATTTTGCAGAGATTTGCATTCCCAATATGGTGGTGATCTTAGCTTTATCGAGCAGATCTTTGATGTAAGCAATGTCTTTCAATACACATTTGAACACAAGTCTCCTTACTTACTGTATGACTTATTGAAACATTATTTTGATAGTATTTTTCTGTTTCTGGTTCTCATGTTATGGCTGACCACCGTCTACTGGCATCAACGTAAAAACTGTATTCATACCGGCTTTTACTCATTTAAATGTTTAAGAAATATTTTGAGCATATTTCTGAGCAGATAAATATTTGGAATATGAAAGTTGTCTCCCTCGACAAAGCGATTACGTAGTTCGGTTATAATTTACTAGTCAAACCTTAAGGTGTGCTTTTTATTTTGAAATAGGTACGTTACACAATTATCAATTTTAACACAAGAAATTTTTATATTTCCTACTTTTCTCCTAAACTCAGTCATAAAAAATAAAATTAGCTAATTTTCTTGCAACTCTGTTCTCATCTATCCTTTGATTAATATTTACCAAAGGGTGTATATATTACCCATGTTCAGTAATATATACACCTATATATGGGTGATGTCTGTTAGAAACAATAACAACAAACTACACAACAATAATAATCCAATAATAGTAATAATAATAGTAATAATAATAATAATAATACCAATCATAATAAAATAATAATTAATAATAAAAATATAAAACTCCAACAGAAAGTTCACTTTACCCACAGCCGTCGTAGTTTCTAATGGACACCCCTTGCTATTGAACGTATTGTTATTGGTTAGGCAGGCATTCTCTAATGGAAAAACCCGCCGTGACCGCGCGTTTTGGGAATGCGGGGCTGTTCCAAAACACTCGCCCCGCAGGCAGCCTTCCAGCAGCAGTGCAAGGCAGGCAGGCAGCAGGCACAGGGTTGCAGCGCGCGGCAAGCGGCTGCCGCTCCGAGAGCGGCGCCAGAGAACAAGAGAGCGGAGCGGAGCCGCGCGCCGGTCGCAGCATGTCCGGAGCAAAGAAACTGCTGCGCTCATATCAAAATATTTTATTAAAATGTTCAATGTAAAAATAATTCTTTGCATTAGAATAAATCTTACCACGTGTTTACAAAAGTTTGGAGAATAATAGTTGTTCTTTTTCCTAAATTCTTCGCACATACACTTAGCGATCCCAAAGTATCTGGACACGTCCAAAAATGGTGATATGGTTGTGCGTCGTGTTTTTGCATAGCGGGGGGGTCTTGCAGCCCTTCGTTTTGTGCTGGCGAGACTATCAACCTGGTCACCGGCCTTCTACAGGCTGATGGTTCAGAACACCTCTGTCTTGCAGTGCCACGGAGCGGTGCTCTTAACCACATGGGGTTCACAAGATTAGATTCTTATAAACTCAGCTACGTCATTTTCGTCTAAGATAATCACTTATAACGCACAACAAAAATTCAGTGTTTGAAAAATCCAGGTAAGTTGTAGATCATAAAATACCATACTTAGAATTGATTAAGTAAATTATTTTGGGGAAGACAAATAATAGCTCTTTGACATATAAATACTTGCTACATCTCGCTTATAAGTTCTGCAAAAGTTTCCCCTACTCAACTGAATTTGTTTTTGTTTTAACTTTAGATCAGGTGAAAAGGCTCTGCTCAGTTCCTTTAATTTCTAACATTTCTTCCGCCGCACACTAAGATCGCCATAAATATGTCAAAACAAACTAGACATTTACTTCTTTAGTAGTCATCCCTTCTAATTCATTCTTCATGTTTTGCCGTGTTCATACATGTGAATTTCGATCACACGTTCGTAACCTAATATTCCGGCCAATTTTATATTAAAAAATGGAGTTTCTGTTATCGTTTCTTGATTAAACTCAATTGAATATAGAAAACCATAACCCACCACAAGGAACACATTCGCTTACCGCAACAAACCATTCATAAACTTCAAATTCCCGCCGATGATTGCCAAACAAATTCACTGCCAGGCCAACTTGAAACTGGCTCCACTGTCCCCCCTTGCCTTCGAATCCTTTTACCGATCAGCCAGAAGGGAATTTTCTAAACATTTTGTCCCACTGCTAAAGAAATAGCAAACAAACCTTTTGAATATAACTATGAAGGTAAAAGGAGTAAGAAAGACCTTAAAAATAAATTAACATGATTTATTTGTTTCAATGCTAGTAAACTCACATTCCTTTATTATTGAATATCAATTTGCAACCTTATAATTTTCTAAGAATATACACGCAGCAAACACCCTTTCTGTTCGTATAAAACACAGAAATATGGCAGTTAGTTGGCGAAGAAACCTTGGGATTTCCTCGAATGATTTCTCTTTCCCTGGCCTTTCTTCACGAATAATCCCTCCCCGTGGTAGCGGGGCGTACTAGTTTTCGCGTCTTTCGGGTTTCTTCGGCAATGTGTGCTGGGTTGGCAAGAATGTATTCGCCCGCGTCTTCCCCTCTTGTCTTTTGCGCCCGATCTCCCTCGCCCTCATTTCAACGCCGCCTCCGCCGATGGTTCTCCGCCTGCCCACTGAACCCCCGAACCTCGTACGAGAAGGCCAAGAAGCGGCCTTCCGCAACAGGAGCCTTCAAAAACGCGGCCTGTTCATCGCCAATGTTTCTATAACTACAATAGCGATGAACAGTCCTTACTAAAGAAAACAAAAAACCCTTTCATTAAACTATTTATTATCAGTGAAATGACCAACTATGCTGATTATGGAATTTTGCAGGATCCGTGGGTTTACTGAATCTCCACTGCAACTTCTAACCCTCTTCCCATTGTTGAAGAGCAATTCGGGGATGGTGATTGCATCTTTCAAACACGATACGTGAGCACGCGGATCATACCCTGTCGAACGCGTCTGTGACGGGAGTCGTTACACGTACCCGAAAGAACACCTCTGTAGATGGACCCGCTAAGGCACTGCACAAAATATCCGACCTTGATCCTATCGAACACCTTTGGGGCATGTTTGGAACGCCGACTTCGTGTCCAGGCCGTCAGCCGACCAATGCATCGATATCTCTCCTTCCGTGAAGAATGGGCTGCCACCTTCTCTGAAGAAACCTCCCAGCACTTGATTGAAAGTATGTCCTGCGAGAAGAGGACGCTGCTCATCCAAAGCTAATGCCCGAGCAGGGCCCAAACTACACTATTGAATTTTTCAGCATGACAGCATGGAGGGTGCCTCCCGAACTGGTGCAAAACTCATTTTTCATTTGCCACGTGTCCGGACCTACATTTGATTCACAGAGTTGAATAAGTCGTTTCGCCCGATTCACATTAATTAATTTTTAATGTACCCTTTACTAGATTCCCAAGTATGAATTGTTTCATCTGCCAGAATAGGAAATAATCAAAATCCGGCCATTAAATCATGAAAGAGATTTTTAGTGGCGCAGGATTCAGATCATGTTATCATTCAGCTTAATTTAATAACTAGTATTAATTATGTCCCGGATTATCCAAGAATTAATCTTCGCGTCGAAACTAAATAAGTATAAAAAATTAAAAATACTTATATAAGAAAATGTGTATCCGTATTCTAAATTAAAAACTGATAGGACATATTCTGCTTTAAATTATATTTATCACATCATTCCAGACGAAATTTAACTTATGAATCGAATTACCCTGATGTAAATATTATACTTATTTTTCAGGACCCAGTTACTTAGTTAATTAGTGAACGTCAATGGGGCATATATCTGAACATTTTTTGTATTAGCACATTTCCTCTCGATCCGCTTCCAAAGTTTTGTAATCCAATTTTTTGAGCCACAAACTTCTCACATTCACGTTTGAAACCAATAATACTGGCGTTAAGTCAGAAAAGCGATAATTTGATAATATCACGGAACCATTCGCCGTTGAGATGGTGGGTCCGATTTACAGCTGGGGCTGCGACAGATGGTGTGACCGAAGCGGCAGCTGCTTGTGCGTAGTGGTGGCTTGGTGTCAACCCCACGAGAGTGCAGCCGGTCCCGAAACGTGAGTTACAAGAGCTTATACAATATATAGCTTTGTCCCATTTGGATACAACCTGGCTTAACCAAATACCCGTCCAACAAAAGCAGATCCCGCGATCAATTGCAACATTGCCGACGTTCATTCTGCAAGCCTTCAGTGTTCCAGGCTACACGCCTTCACAAGCCCGTGGGGATCCGAGAGGGTCCCGACTGTGAGTCAGCATTACCGGCCCTTGGGTAGCCGACAATGACTGGTGACGGCCACTTAACTTCGAGTCCAGGACCAGTGGCGGTATACTCTAGCCCTGGACATAGCTAGGGTCGAATTCCCTTAGCCACCGTGAGGAAGAAGAACCTGTGCATACGTCGACCGTCCGTGGACCTTGATAGTGGGTCAGGATATATCCCGTTATTTCCTCATTATTCATACCAGTCGCGAATGACAAAACTCAGGAATATCCAAACCCAGCTGGATCCCGCGCGTGATCGTTCTTCTTTCTGGGCCCTAAACCACTCACTACTCACCTGCTACTCACCCACTCTACCACATAGCCGGAAGATGGGACGGGAGCGTGGATAGCGTCCCGGCTCTTGGTGGCGGTTGCCCCAATACGAGAAGAATTGCCCCTACCTGCCCACCGGTCCGGGTTGGTGCTAAGGATCTCACCATTCAGCTGGCGACTAATGCTCCAAACCCACATCTTGCATACCCTACACTTATGGGGACCGGTCGAACCTTAAGACCCTCCATAGCTGACCGCTGCGGAAAATCATCATTTCCATGAATTCGAAACCTATCGAGCTTACCGCCGATCGGCCGCAGGAGTCCCATCGCTTCCAGCTGTGAGAGTGCAATTCACTACCCTAGGAACCCGGCGTTCGACTTCGCCAAATGACCATAAGCAGCCGGACGTGCCCGGAAACAAGGAAAGTGGTGCGGGCGAGCGCGCCGTCCGGGACGAGAGGCGCCGCGAAGGGAGCGACGCCATTGCACCCGCGCAGCATCCGTCCACGCTCTCCGCGGCTTCCGCCGAAGGGCGTCGACTTCGGACGTTGGTTATTCCAGGGCTCAGGGCCCACCTTACTACGTCCCGGCCACTCCGGCAACGCTCATCCGTCACCATCTAGCGATTATTTAGAAAATTGATTGTGTCGCCGAACCCTATGTGTCAAAGACACTATTTGATCCCACTCGGGTGCGGAGTTGTCATTACATTTAGATATCTTCCTCCTTTCTACGTCAATTTGAATGTGTTTATTCATGTTAAATTCCATTACATCATTTATCAGTTTTAATCCAAAGTTTCAGTATATCCAGAATTCTGTGATGATGTCTCGTTTAGTTTTTTCGATATCTTTTTATTCTTCGACTTCCGACACTAATTTTATCCAGTTCGATTGATTGAATCTAATCTGATTCGTAACGTCTATCTTGCTCGACTTCTCGACCTCTAGTCCTGGAGTCGTATTATTGATCGAAGTAAAACCTTTCTTTAACCCTAAGTCTTCGTTTACTCAAATCTGTGTTACAACAAATTGGACTCTTCTTGGTTAGCCCCCGTATATAATCTGCAAGTCGATCGCTGTTTGTCGAACCAAACTTATTTCGTATCATTGTTCCTGGATACTTTTGCGGTATCCTGACATCGATATTCATATATCACGTTATTTCACATACCCTTCATACTCATTAGTCAGTTTTAACTCCTGTACATTTCGATTGCGCGAAAGTGTAAACATTTTTTGCATCGCTCGTGCGTCCTTTCTCTTGATTTTATCCTCTGGCATCTCCGGACCTGTTCTGACGGCTCGATCGAAGACATGAACATTTAACTTCTTTAATTTGATATTGCACTTATCTGTCTCATCACCCTTTCGACTGTTGTCTCAAACGGCTTTTTTCCCTGTACCCTTTCCGTACTCCTCTCACGAGTGAAATTGCTTTCGTTGCCGCAGAGCTAGCACATCACGGAGCTAAATGATTGCCGAAAACAAGATCTTTAGAAATGGTAAGTGCATACGTTTCAGGTCGACTTATCGACTATTAAACAACCTAATTTATTTTGATTCGTGACTGTCAGGTAAAGAAATCGATTCTGATCACAGAGTGTCATCAAGAAATTTCAGTGAACATATGATAGATATCGATACTTCTTGTTCCAATGAACTACAATATCCTCACACTATAATAATCGAAATCTCATTGATTTTTGTTCTAAAATATCAAGTATGCTTCGAGCTGCCGACTAAGCCTAGAAGACTAGCTTTTTAAAGTCCGACGTGCATAAACTAAATGTATTGCAAAAGGGATTGTACGACTACTTCCGACTTCCGACCTTGACCCAACCTCGTTCGGACTTCGGCGGGGAGGCGTAACACCTCTTATTCTGTAAAAAATTCCACAACTCATCTGACCCCAGTACTTGATGCTGGTGATGTCATGTTTTCAAGATCTCCTGAACCAGCAGTCAAATAAATTAAATTGTCAACTGAGAAGAAAAATATAGCCTTAGTTCACAACAATCTTTAGATTCTAACTCTATAATAATAAGAGATCCTCTCGGAGGGCGAGGGCGAGGGCGAGGGCGAGGGCGAGGGCGAAGATGAGACTGCAGGTGAGCCTCCCCGGGGGCCAGCCCAGCGCAGATGACGCGCGTCCATCTCGGCGAGATTGCGGCGGTGGCCGGCTCGGGGGAGCGCAGGGGCGGAGGGGGAGGGCGGACGAGGAGGATGGAAGAGGGAACGGGGGCGATATTGGAGAGCCGACAGGATGCAAGGGACGGAAGTAAGAGGAAGCGGGGAGGAGTAAGGAGCAGGGAATATTATTAAGATTGTGGACGAATGTGGAGATATGTGAGGATAAAGGGAGGAGTAAACGTTTTCAGAAGAGAGCGAGAGAAAGTGAGAGGAAGAACAGGAAAGACATTTTGGAAAGGAGAATGGAAAGAGGTGGAGGAAGAAAATGGAGGAATACTATGTACGGGGAGGCAAACAGCTGAGAGGGAGACCCTTGGGGTAGCACAGATGGTACAAACTCGAGCGATAGCCTCTTACCGGCATGTGAACTGAAAGATTGCTTAGGAAATTCAGAAGGAAGAATCGAGAAGAAGCAGTTGGAGAGGAGAAGAGAGAAATAGAGAGAGACCAATCAATAATGGAAATCTACAGACGAACTAAAATAATGATTATTCAAAAAGATCGCAGTAGAAATCAGCTTTGTAGTTAGAGTAAAATACTTGATATATAGAGCACCATGTTAAATTTAAAAAAAAACAAACGGATTTAACATTCTGTTTTAGTAACATTTTAATATGTTTAAAACGTTACCAATCGTATGAACCTTAAAGAAACAAAAAGACATTACTTCAAAGCGATGGAGAATTTATAATAGATTTGATATTACATTAGGTCATAAAAATATTCTTCAAATATTCGAAATAAAATGGAAGGAAAGTACATTACATCACCTGTCCACAGAGAGTAAATTATTTCTTTTGTACATGCAATTTTCTTAATTTACTAAAATTAAATGAATTGTATGCATACATTTTGAATATTCACCCCATTTGTATAAGAATTACTACAAATACTATGAATATATTCATCGGATCAATATTCTCTGAAATATAAGAGTAAACGAAAGAAAAGAAAAAAGTTCAGAAGATATCATTTCCTTCTCCAAGCGGAGACAAATATTTCCCCTTGAATATGACGGAACATTTGTTTCTGGATTTCGAATTTTTCTGTTGACGAGAACTTTTGACCAAACATGGTTCACTGGAGAGGCAACTTCTTTGCTTTGCGAGAAGAACAAGCGATGGCACCGATAAAGTTCGCCCGCTGCTGCAGCTGCTTAAACCTTTGTCCGCCGCCGAAACCGTGCCACGGAGCGGCGCTCGATGTACGGCCAGGTTGGCGCGCCTCCAGCGCCTCGGAAAACAACCGGCGGTCAATGCGAAGACGTGACGTCATTCCCCAGGGAACGCATGAATACACTTATTTCCGGTTCTTGAAAACTATTCGACTGCGTTTATTTCCACAGTAAAGCTCCCTTCATTTTTCGCATTCTCTCACTATGACTTTTGACGATAAACCTGGTACCTGGGAAGGGCGAATGAGAGGTGGGGGAGCAGATGAAGTGCAATCGCCTTCGCGCCCTGTGATTTTCTTTCATACTTACGCGAGTTAACATGTGCCCCAATTCAGATCTACGTGCTTGGTGAGCAGAAGCGATTTTAAAATTATCGTTAACAATAGGACAACCCATCGTACCTGAGGAACAATACGTGCTTTATTTCAATCTTGTTGACGGTCCTGTCTCTATGAATTACGTCATGATTTCGTAACTACTTTTTTATAAAATTACCTATTAATATGCATTATATTTAAATATTAAGAATGAATTCAATATATGCTTAATATTATAATATATTGCCACAGCAATATCATATTGTGTAAACGTTGAATACGTAATAAGTACGTTTACCATTTCTCAGTTTTGATTATAAATAACGTCAAAGATTTCCGTTAGAGACAATAGAATACAAGTGAATTAGAATTCATACAAGTGAAGAGGTCTTTCATTTAGGACAAAATATATTGCCAAACAGTAATATCACAGGCAACCTCTGTATTTGTCCATGAAAATTCCCAGAATGCAGATTCTGCCGCGAGGAATTGGGTATTCAGCGACCTCAATGGATTTGTACCTGAGGCTACGGTTTGCGTTTTCCCACAGCGGTGCTTTGTGCATTTGCTCGCTATGATAATGGAAAACATAGCTGGTTTAAGCGGGTTATTTTGCGTACAAGGCTGTACCCGTGCTTATCATTTCAAAATCTGTTTGCGTGATCTGATGTTTCGAGAAACGTTCACTGAGATGAACTCTGATAAGGATACCATTGAGAAGCTTATGAATCGTCAAGAAATATTTTGTATAATCAATGCACTGAGATATCGTTTTCACTTTCAAGGAATTTTTTATTATTACATTCTCGCATACAACGTAAGTGGTATACACAAAGTACTGTAATTCTGCGGCAAAAAAGTGATTTTTCGAGGTAAAACTCCTATGCAACCCTTAAATAGAAAAAGTGGATAAATCTTGTTCCAATATGTAGCAAATTACTTCCTCTAATATGTTGTGTAATCTACGTTTATGGCTCTTTGATACCGACCAATTGGTTCACAGCAAAATGTATATTCGTTAGTCGGTCCGTCCTTCCGTCCGCTGTGAGAAACGCAAGCGAGTTCACAACGCGCATGATTTTCATCAAAATAGATATTTCCCCATTATTGCGGTTGGTGTCGCGCTCCCTTCAATTTGAAACGGATATTTTGATTTTGGGGGCTACTTAATCCTTAAATCTTTCAAAATTTTCTCAAAAAGACTACAAACGTTTTGTTTAAATTTATTTCTAATGTAGAACAAAAACATTAATAAATAGTATTTGTAATATTTTTGCGAAACTCTGAGTGGTTTTGCGTAGTTTTGCTCGGAATATAGACACGTTTTGAAAAACGTACTTTCTCAAAAACGGATCCAAATTTTTTCTCTATTTTTTTACAGGAAAACAGCAAAATACGGCTATAAAAATAGCGCAGGTCTTATTTCCGGCAAATCCTCCATATTTTTTCGAAAATTACAAATAATATTATTGCATTCATATTACTTTCAGTTTTAAAAATAGTGACTCGGCAAGGTCGGGAGCGGAAAGAAGAGGGGGCACTGCCAATCTCATGGGGGGCGCCAATAACAAAAATTCAAGTCGTAACAAAGATCCCGATTGAAAAACTGCGTTTTGGCTAATATGTGCAAAAAGTCACTTCATGAGAATCGAATAGGCAAGGATGTGCATCGCATGTCCTTTTATTTTTTTATTACAAACAATTTGTGAATGTCCATAGAAAGTACAACCATTTGCAGAGATTTGCATTCCCAATATGGTGGATGTTTACTTTTCGTAGCAGATCTTTGGATGTAAGCAAGTCTTTCAATACACATTTGAACACATCTCCTTTTACTGTTGACTTATTGAAACATTATTTTGATAGTATTTTTTCTGTTCTGGTTCTATGTTTGCGTGGCATCAACGTAAAAACTGTATTCATACGCTTTACTCATTTAAGGCAGGCAGGCAGGCAGGCAGGCAGGCAGGGTTGCAGCGCGGCAGGGGCTGCGCTCCGAGAGCGGCCGCCAGAGAACAAGAGGAGGAGCGGAGCGCGCGCCGTCACACAGTGGACCAGAAAATGTGCGCAATATCAAAATATTTTATAAAATGTTCAATTAAAAATAATTTTCTTTTAGAATAATCTTACCACTTGTTACAAAAAGTTTGGAGAATAATAAGTTGTTCTTTTTCCTAAATTCTTCCACATACACTTAGCGATCCAAAGTATCTGGACACGTCCAAAATGGTGATATGGTGTGGTCGTGTTTTTCATAGAGGGGGCTTGCAGCCCTTGTCGTTTTGTGTGGCACTATCACGGCACCGGTCTACAGGCTGATGGTTCGAACACCTTCTTGCAGTGACGGAGCGTGCTCTTAACCACATGGGGTTCACAAGGATTAGATTCTTAAAACTCAGCTACGTCATTCGTCTAAGATAATATAACGCACAACAAAAATGTCATTTGAAAAATAGGTAAGTTGTAGATCATAAAATACATACTTATAATTGAAATAAATTATTTTTGGAAGACAAATAATAGCTCTTTTACATAAATACTTCTACATCTCGCTTATAAGTTCTGCAGAAGTTCTTACTCAACTGATTTGTTTTTGTTTTAACTTTAGATCAGGTAAAGGTCTGCTCAGTTCCTTAATTCGTAACATTTCTTCCGCACACTAAGATTCGCAAAATATTCAAAACAACTAGACATTATTCTTTATCAGTCATAATTCATTCTTCATGTTTGCCGTTCATACATGTGAATTCGATCACACGTCGTAATAATATTCGCGAATTTTATATTAAAAATGGAGTTCTGTTATCGTTCTTGATAACTCAATTGGAATATGAAAACAAACACACAAGGACACATTCGCTTTACCGCAACAACCATCATAACTCACATTCCGATATTGCACAAATTCACAGCCAGGCCAACTGAACTGGCTCACTGCCCCTCATTGCCTACCGATCAGCAGAAGAATTTTCTAAACATTTGTCACTGCTAACAGAATAGCAAACCTTTGAATATAACTATGAAGTAAAGAATTAGAAACCTTTAAAATAAATAAGATATTTGTTCAATGTATTAAACTCACATTCCTTTATTATTGAAATAATTTCATATAATTTTGTAAGAAGATACAGCACAAATTCTGTTCTATAAAACACAGAAATATGGCAGTTAGTTGGCGAAGAAACCTTGGGATTTCCATGATTCTCTTTCTTGGCCTTTCTTCACAAAATGCCCTTTGTGGTGGGCGTATAGTTTCGGCGTCTTTCGGGGGTCTTCGGATTGTGTGCTGGGTTGCATAGCCATGTATTCGCCGCGTCTTCCCCTCTTGTCTGCGCGTCTCCTCGCCCTCATTTCACGCCGCTCGGAGGTTCTCCGCCGCTTACTGAACCCCCGAACCTGCTACGAGGAGGCAAGAAGCGGCGCAACAGACCTTCGCGCTGTCATCGCAATGTTTCATATAATACCTAGCTGATGAGTCCCACTAAAGAAAACAAAAAACCCTTATTAACTATTTATTCAGCTGAAATGACAATATCTGATATGGAATTTTATGGGGGTTTACTGAATCACTGCCTTCTAACTTCCCATTGTTGAAGAGCAATTCGGGGATGGTGATTGCATCTTTCAACACGATCGAGCACCTGTTCATACTGCACGGTCTGTGACGGAGTCGTTACACGACAATAACATCTCTGTAATGGACTGGACTGCACAAAATATTGACTTGAATCCTATCGAACACCTTTGGGATGTTTTGGAACGCCGACTTCGTGCCAGGCCTCACCGACCTGCATCGATATCTCTCCTCCGTGAAGAATGGGCTGCCATTCCTGAAGAAACCTCCCAGCACTTGATTGAAAGTATGTCTGCGAGAGAGGACGCTGTCATCAAAGCTAAGAGTGGGCCCACACACTATTGAATTTCAGCATTACAGCTGGAGGGTGCCTCGAACTGGCAACTCATTTTCAGCCACGTGTCCGGATACATTTGATCACAGAGTGTAAGTCGTTTCGAATTCACATTAATTAATTTTTAATGTACCTATAGATTCCCAAGTATGAATTGTTTCATCTGCAGAATAGGAAATAATCCAAATCCGCCATTAAATCATGAAAGAATTTTTAGTGGCGAGGATTCAGATTCATGTTATCATTCATCTTAATTTAATAACTAGTATTAATATGTAATTATTCCCAAGAAATTATCTTCGGTAGAAAACTAAATAAGTATAAAAAATTAAAATACTATATAAGAAAATGTATCTATTCTAATAAAATGATAGGACATATTTGCTTTAAATTATATTATCACACATTCCTAGGACGTTTAACTTTATAATCGAAAGTGATGTAAATATACATTTTTCAGGAGTTACTTGTTAATTAGTGAACGTCAATTGGCATAATATTGAACGATTTTTTGTATTAGCACATTTCCTCTCGAACTTCAAATTTTGTAATCAATTTTTACCACAATTCCACATTATTTTGAAACCAATAATGCGTGGTTTAGTCATAAAACATATTTGAAATATTACGACCATCGCCGTTGGGATGGTGGTTGATACAGCTGGGGCTGCGACAATGGTGTGACCGAAGCGGCAGCTGTGTGCTAGTGGTGGCGGTGTCAAAAGGTGCAGCGGCGTGAGTTACAAGTTATACAATATATAGTGTCAATTTTACAAGGTACAAATACGTTCCAAGCAAAAGAGATCCGCGATAATGCAACAGTCGAACTTTCATTTGCGTCAGTGTTCCCAGCTACCCGCTTCACAGCCGTGGGGGAGGGCGGCTGTGAGTCAGCATTACCGCTGCCTTGGTAGCGACAATGACTGGGAGGCCTTAACTTCGAGTCCAGACAGTGGCGGATACTCTAGCTGCATAGCTAGGTCGAATTCAGCCACCGTGAGGAAGAAAATTCTAGCGACCGGCTGCTTTGATAGGTAGTATACCGTTATTTCTCTTATCAATACCAGGCGAATGACAAAACAGTATCCAAACCAGCGGACCGCGCGTGATCGTTCTTCTTTCTGGCCCTAACCACTCACGTACTCACCTGCACTACTCTACCACATTAGCCGGAAGATGGGACGGGAGCTGAGTGGCGTCCCGGCTGGGGCGGTGCCCCAATACGAGAAGAAAGCCCGCTACCTGACGGTCCGTTGGTGCTAGATCTCACCATTCAGCGGCGACTAATGCAAAACATGCACTACACTTATGGGACTAATGACCTCCATAGCTGACGCGCTCGGAATCATCATTCCATGAATCATCGAGGCGAGGATCGGCGCAGGGTCCCATCGTCCAGCGTGAGAGGAATTCACTACCCTAACGGGCCCAATGACCATAGCAGCGGACGTGCCCGGAAACAAGGAGTGGTGCGGGCGAGCGCGCCGGGGCCGAGAGGCGCGGAGGGGAGCGACGCCAGCAGCCAGCTCCTCCACCGCTCCGCGCCTTCCGCCGGGGTGGGTTATCAGCTCGGGGACTTACTACGTCCCCGCTCATCCGTCAACAGCGATTTATTTAGAAAATTGATTGTCTCCAAGTGCAACTATTTGATCCCACTCGGGTGCGAGTGTCATTACATTTAGATTATCTTCCTCCTTTACGTCAATTTGTGTGTTTATTCATTTAAATTATGTACATCATTTATCAGTTTTAAAAAGTTTCATTATCAGAATTCTGTGAATGATGCGTTTAGTTGTTTTATTTTATCTAATAATATGTTGATATTGAATCTAATCTGATGTAGTGCATCTTTCTTATTCGGTGTGATATTGAGTAAATTTAATTATTTGATCATTGTGTACAAAAATTGACTTCTTGTTTAGTTTGTTATAATCTGCAAGTCATCACTGTGCACCAAGATATTTTTTATGTGTTATTTGGGTACTCTGATATTCACTATTACGTTATTTCACATACCCTCATACTCATTATTTTTTTAACTTTTACATTTCATTTCGGAAGTGAAACATTTTTTGCATCGCTCGTGCCTCCTTTCTCGATTACTGGTGTAACATTTATCTTTAATTCTGATTATTCTATTCCATGTCTCAGGTTTTTTACCTTTCCGCTACGATTTGCTTTGTGCGAGAGCACATAGAAAGATTGAAAAATCTTTAAGAAATGGTAAGTGCATACGTTTCAGTAGATTCACTTATTTTTTTGATGGAGGATAAATCATCTACAAGTGTTAAAGAAATTAGTAAAGATAGATACATTTCTTCCCATGAAACAATACTCAATTAATAATCGAATCTCTGTGATTTTGTTTAAAATAAATTGAGTAGAAGTATTTTTAGCGTGCATAAAATGTATTGAAGGAATTGAACTTGTGGGAACAGCTCTTTTATGTAAAAATTCACACATGAAGTACTTGATTCTGTGATTTCATGTTTTAAGACTACAGCAGAATAAATTAAATTTGTCACGAGAGAAAAAAGACAGTTCACAAATTTAGGATTCAACTCTATAATAATATAGAGTAATATTTTAATGTAATATTTGCACCTAGAATGGGTTCTTCATTGAAACATTTCATTGACAACCTGCATTATTGCTCGACAGTTTGTGACGGAGAATATTCCCACTCTGATACTCTGCTTCCCGTGGCTCAGAATGTCTATTGTCTCCCTAAACCAAGTTTAGAACGCTGCATTGGAACCTTGCTCAACCGCACGCCGGGGCGTTCAATGCAGCGAATCAGCCCTCCACGAACACACCTGCACATCCTCGCCCTGTTCGACCAAGCCCCGGGCTCTACGTGTGTAGTCGCACACCTGCACTGCACGCGCTGCTCATCTGCGAACCGTCATCCCCCACCCGCAAATGCGCGACCGGGCTTCCCCCATCGCTTTCTCATCGCAGCCACTCGTGGCTCGCGTCTAATCCCTCGATCAGAGACTGTACAAGCGCGCACCACTCCCTTGGGATCGTCGCTTACCGTAGTAGTTACCTGGTTTTCCTTTGCACGCTTTGAAACTGGATCGTTATTCGATTAAACTATTATCTATTAAACAATAGTTCTGAGGAATGAGCACAAAAATAATTAATTACTATTTTTACAATATTTGTATCACATTAGTGTGTTTAAAATATGTTGAGTTTTCTATTAAATGAATCCTACATAAGATTTGTATCTTAAGATTATTTTTGGGATTCACTACAGCATACGTGTTACTTCAAATAATTACGTATTCTTAAGTAAAATTCTAAAATCATTACTGTAACATGTAATTGTAAACTCATTACATAACACAAAAGTAAATACATTTGTTAAAAAACATCCACCCCACACTCTCCCGTTCTCCGAGTTACCTTCTGCCGGGCGGCTCCGTGACGTGCGGTGTACGTGCGTGCGTGTGTGTGTGTGTCGCGTGCGTGGCGACCGCACAGGCGGGCGGGCTGCCTGGCCTTCCCGCCGGCCCGCGCTGCTCGGCCGACCACCGCACTGCGCGCTCGTCATTCGCGGATCTTCGCGGCGGGCGCTTTGTGCCGTTCGGCAGCGGGATTCGATTTACTGCCAGGCGGTTGCGCCCACGCACCGCGATGCACCGCCCGCCGCCCGCGCTCGCTTTAAAGCAGCTGAAATATGCAGCAGCGCCGGATCAGGAAGAGGCCCGCAGGAAGAGTGGCCGAGATGGAGAAGGCCGCCATCGCTTCTCGTTGGCTGCGCCGCCACGGGAAGACTCAAAGAGAAAGAATTAACGCGGCGCGGCGCGGGGGAAAGCAGAATATACGTGCGACGGCGACCCGTTTGTTTACTGTTAGCCGCGGAAATCCCAATACTGGTGGGCGGCGTTTTCCTGAACACGAAGTTTCGGACAAGTTGCGCTGCCGACGATGTTCTGCGATTCTTCCCGCTCGACGAAAAGTTTTCGCTACTGCTTTTTTATGTCTTTCATATATGTAATACTACACGGAAAGTCTTGGCAGCTGTAAGGGAAGTTGCAGTCGGGTTCTTGGCTGTTCCGCTTCCTAGAAGACGATACGGATATATAAACATCAATAAGTGTTGGTTTTTGGACGGCTTGATTTTTCAAACGTGTGTCCAAAGTTGTCAACATCTCTAACTCTCTCTATTCAGTACAAAAAAGCTCATAAATGTGATCGTTGGAAAACAGGTTTTTAATATTTTCATAAGGATTCGTCTTCATTTAGGTTTTTCTTCTTTA
The DNA here is from genome assembly GCA_017312745.1 of Gryllus bimaculatus. Classification (NCBI taxonomy): domain Eukaryota; kingdom Metazoa; phylum Arthropoda; class Insecta; order Orthoptera; family Gryllidae; genus Gryllus; species Gryllus bimaculatus. The sequence continues at coordinate 2,726,268 of BOPP01000129.1, forward strand.
AGGCAGGTTACTGGGCTTTACCTACGATGCCTGGTGTAGTTTTAATAGTTAGTGTATTGGGCTGTTCGCGAGTTCAACCCCGATCGAAGCCATGGCTTTTTAAGGGGAAGGAAAAAAATCCTTCGAACAGCTTCCTTCGGAGAACTAAAGCCGGCTGTCCCAAGTAGTAGATTTACTGCATGTAAAAGATCCCCATGCCTAAAAGAAGCCTCTGAGCCAAATTCAAATTCCCTGTCTCATCGCCCGAATAATATTTTCTTTCGCCTCTAGATGAAAGGAAGGTGGAAGGAGTGTAGAGAACTATACGTGGTCATTCGGAGGAGCAGGCCTCATGGCCTCACTCTCGCCACGTAAAATAAGGCATCAATAATTTGATTCATGCCAGAAAAATGGACTGATGTAAAGTATACACCGGCCATTAAGGGATGAATGTCATTGCCTCGCACGCAATAGACACGCTATTCATATCACTGTGTTGTTCTAGCACCGAGCACTAACCTTTGTGCTGTCGTAAATGGGTAATTATCTAATTATCGGTAGATTGCAAGGTATTCTATGAATTTGTGAGGGAAACACGAATTTACAATGAAATTTTGAATGTTTTTAAAACGTGCAAATTAATCGCCAGTATTACTTTTTTCGGGATTTCATTTTTCAGAAAAAAAGAACGGCACACACTCACTTTCTTCGAAGTTTGAATTATATGTAATACAAGAAAACCATAATTTTGTGAAAGAGTCGGATTGACTCAGACAACTGCTTTACATACATCAAAAATATTTATAATCAAACACACTCACTGACAATCGAAAAAACTAATATTGACTAGAACTCACTTACAAAAAATAAATACACAATAATATTTAAGTTCATGGAAAACAAAATGTTTAGGTACTAAAGAAATCCCTTACATTTTCATCAACCAGTTTTCAGCTATATTTTTGAATTTATTGGAGGTACATATGTACATAGTAAATTGAAATTAAACTGCACTTCTCACTATAAATATTTAGTCAGGTGTAGGTTTTCGTGTGCTAATGGAGAGTATCCACGGTTTTCGAACAAATACAATAGACAGCCGCGTGGCACTGCTAGCGAATCGCAATCACCGATATTCGATAATCGATTGAAGCGATTGCAGAGGGCGAGATAGAGCGGCGGTGGAATTTTCGAGATGTGCCGGTGGTTGCGCACAATCTACGTATATCGCCCCGTGGAATGGGCGCACCAGCCGGAAAAATCAACTCCGCAGCAGCTCGAGCTGAAAACGAATAAGCTGCCGTCAAAGGACCTCGCGTCGTTTTATTTCTTTCAGCGGTGCCGCTCCGAGTATTCGAGTTTGATAGCCTCGTGATTCGATTATTCGCCGTTTGACAATTGGGTCTGCTGACCACGGCCGAGTAAACAGAGTTATTTGAATGATCACCATTCCGTCCTCAACCTAAGATGAAAGAATGTGAAAAAGGAACTGAGAAAATTGAGCATGAACGCATCTTCGATGTGAAGCGTGTTAGAAGAAGAGAGGGCAGAAACAACATTTCTTTCTAGCTATTCATTTTATTACATTCATATTACAATGTTCATTACGTTGTCATGATTTCACTTTATAGTATTTGTTATAGCCATATTGAATATTTGCACATTGTCATTCTCTTTATGTATATATTCGGTTACTATAAATTCAAACCTCTTTACCATTATGTTTAATTTTGAAGCCAAAGGCGGGAATATAAAAAAAGTTCAAAAACGGACATCACTTGTCGAAAACACGTATATTAGAAATCAAATAGAAAGTAAAGTTTTCGGCTGTGGCTCAACTATGTCTCATTTTCTACATTGACGACCGTATCACAGAAAACAATGTCGAAAAATAAACAGGACATAAAAAACAAAAGAGACGCAGAAACATTCGCCAAATGATGAATAAGGCAGAATTACTGGTGAAATCAGAGAGATAACGTTTGCAAAGGTTTTGAAAAGAAATTTGATATATATAATCGGTGTTTTTCCAAATAATTGGCGTAGGTATGTTGCAATTCGTTTGTGTTTGCTAGTAAAAATAGAGTATTTTCTGAACACATTTTTACTTATGTCAATAATAATGTATGTTAAGAGGTATGACTTTTCTTGTGCATCGACGACATGAAATTACTCAACACCCTCGTAATATTCCGACAAAAAGTCTCTGATCGGTGTACTAATGAAGTGAATAATAGAATAGTATTCATTTATTTACTGAAAATACAATGCAGATCGAAGATAAGTATTATCATCGCTCACATTTCAACATCTTAGGAAGAGTTGGATTCGATGAGTTGATAAGTCGTAGGCGTTTCGAATTTGCACGTTCCGGTGCCTTTCTAGCAATTTATTTGATCTGCATCATACAATAACACAATTTTAAGAGAAACTGACCAAATTTCACCTCAGCAATCCGTGACTACTAGGTATATAACACAATTTTAAGGGAAACTAATAAAATCTCACCTTATCAATCCGTGACTACTACGTATGTAATTAGTCCCAAAATGCAAACAAAGTCTTTTAAAAGACAGAAATGATTACTGCCACACAAATCGACTCGTTAAACGAGGTTCTATTTATAGAGCCAAAGCGAGGTAACGCGAAGCGCTAAAGGTGTTGCCATCTCAGCAGCCGCGTGACTTGTGCGATCCGAGGCCGTCAAAGGACTGAGAAAATTCATTACGGCGCACCCCAGCGGCGCAGGGGGGGGGGAGGCTGTGGGTCGTTCGCGCGTCGCGAATCACGCCCATCCGTCCCTCGCGCCGCCGTCCCTCGCGAGCACGGCCGCCGCAAATCATAAGCCGAAACGGACGGCTCGCCGCCGCGTACGACATAAATAACCGAGATTCACCCGCACGCGTGCCTCCCGCGACCGACGGCGAGGGCCGCACCTGGCGGGAGGGGAGCACACACGCGGCGCGGTCACGGTTAGGACCCGGGGTTCCGACGAGGTTTTGCCCCTAGCACAGGCCCTTACGGGCGGGAACAGCAACCCTCGTTTCGAGAATTCTGACTCTGTTTTACGTTTATTAATGTACTTCAAGAATTATTTCAATTATTTAATAATTAATTTAATTATTAATAATTGATTGGACTAATTTTTCAAAAAAAAGTTTGCATTAACCAGAAAATAAAAAAAAGGCCAATTAAGTGAATATTAATCCCTGTTATATTCGACTCATGGAAATGGGTGGCACAATTACATGTTACATGATTCAGCAATTCAAATTTTTGCATACAAAGTACTTTTTCAAAGGAACTTTTGAATGTTTGTTGCAGTATAGGCATTCGGAATATCCACGGAGTTTATTAGATAAAATATACTTAAAATTGTCTTATAATCTTATTTTTGAACTTTCGACGTTTTCTCCCAGGACATCCACTATATTGTGGTACATCGCACTGTAATAGACAAGAGATTTATTCGTTGAGAAGGTGTGTTACCATGAAGTTTGTATATGTACGTGATGGTAGCGTTGGTTGCCGGTTACAAGTGAAGACTTGGACGGGAGTGTACAGGAGGCTGACGGTTTCCATGGTAGTAAATACAGTGGTCGAGAGAAGACATTAAACAAGCATTCTGAAAGTTTTTTGCTCGCTGAGAGCATAAAAATCGTGATCTCTTATTACAGAATAAGAGTTAATTAATGCAGATGACGTGAAGCGAATAATTTATAAATTATCGGAGTGATATTGTTAAGACAATGGATGGCAGAAGCAAAGAAGCTATGAACGGATATTGTCACACCGACGAAGATGATGGACAAGATTCGTAAGTAACATAGTGACATTACGTTACTTTTGGAAAATTCGTTAAAACGTCAGAAAGAACATTAAAAGACAATAATTATTGGAAAAATTATAAATTTATCACTTTATTTTATGATAATATATTGAATATTAGGTATTAGAAATTTCTGTGTTCTTTATTATCATTATTTCAATTGTTGTATAATTTAAATGGTATAATAAATTCGATTGAAATTTCACGCATAGTTTTTCTTTAAGGAGATTATATTAAGAGATTTCTTGGAATACGCCATTAGCGTCTGCTGTGGAAATCACTGGCTGACCTACCCGTACCCGTCGTTCACATTTTGTCACTGAGCACATCAGTTAACACATTCACGTGCCCATTGTTGTCTGAAGCGTTGGTGGTTTCAGGACAAAGGAATCCGACCCAGTGGTATGCGTGCCACCAGCCGTTAGTACATGGTGTTGAACCGACGTCGTACACATAACCACACAGCACTGGGTGCGTCAAATCCGCACTGAGGGCGGAAAATCCGCAGAGTGCGTCAAATCAGCAGTAAGGGCGAAAAATCCGCAGTGGGCGCGTCAAATCCGCAGTAAGTGCGTCAAATACGCTCTAAAAGCGGAAAATTCGTAGTGGGTGCATCAAATATGCACTTAGGCCGGAAAATACGCAGTGGGTGCGACAAATTCGCAGTTGGGGCGAAAAATACGCAGCGGGTGCGTCAAATTCGCACTAAGAGCGGAAAATCCAAAGTGGGTGCGTCAAATTCGCATTAAGAGCGGAAAATCGGCAGTGTGAGCGTCAAATCCGCACTCGGCAAGTTAAATCCGCAGAGGGCGAAAAATCCGCAGCTTGAGTCAAATACGGAATAAGGGCGAACAATCCGCAGTGAATGCGTGAAATCCTCACTAAGAACGAAAAATCCGCAGTGGGTGCGACAAATTCGCAGTTGGGGCGAAAATTCACAGTGAGTGCGTCAAATCTACATTAAGAGCGGAAGATCCGCAGTGGGTGCGTCAAATCCGCACGAAGTGCGGAAAATCAGAAGTAGGTGCGTCAAATCCGCATTAAGAGCGGAAAATTCGCTGTCTGTGCCTCAAATCCGCATTAAAATTGGAGAATCCGCAGTCGGTGCGTCAAATCCACACTAAGAGCGGAAAATTCACAGTGAGTGCGTCAAACTTGCACTAAGAGCGGAAAATCAGCAGTGAGTGCGTCAAATCCGCACTAAGAGCGGAAAATACGCAGTGAAAGCGTCAAATCCGTACTAATTCAAAATTCTGTCAGGTCACTAAATGTTGGTGTTGGTGGAATTTGTCAAAAAACGAAAAACAAGGAAATGTGTGGAACTTGTGTGCTGGAAGAAAGAATAGATGTGGAAATGAATATCATTTTTCGGCGGAAACAGCAAGCGATTAAGACTGCACGGAGTTGGCAGTTGACAGAAAAAAGTGGATGGTAGGATGATTTAGAGATTTATTTCAATCCCAAAAGGCATAGTCAAAAGCAATGTATCACTGAAGCATAACAATGTAAGGAAGAACTATTAATATTAGTAGGATATCACTATTATGTTTAGGAGTGATATCTTACGAGATGATATGCCAAAGTTCATTTCAAGAAAATTACTATATCTTGTAATATTTTCATACAAACGCATAAAAGTACCTCATATAAGATATACATGCAAGCAACATTTTGAGATAAACTTTAAAGAAAGAAAGAATAATATTCATTATTTTCTATTATTATATTTGACAAACAAAATACAAACTTAAAAGGAAAGTATTCAATTTTTTTATTATTTTCTTTGCACAAATATCTAATCTATTTTGTTTTTAAAATTGTCATTTTTTAATTCACGTATTACATATTTTAATAGTTTTCCAGTTCACCATATGTATTACTATTCTTAGTTGTATTACTATTCTTAGTTGTATTACTATTCTTAGTTGTAAAATGTAGTGTTCTGCCACCAGATTCTATACCTACTTGCAGAAATAATAAATCTATCTATCTATATTCCTAAAAGCAAAAATTCAAATGGACACAAGTTTTACTTCATGTTGAGCATTCAGAAAGATATATTGGGTGACAACTTCAAGAGGAACCGTCTCAAAAAGTCCAAAGTTGTAAACAGAGCTCAAACACTTGCGACGCTTTCAAACTTGAGTCATAAATCAAGAACAAAAATCGACGCAGCTATACATCAAAAATGTAGGATCCTCCTGAACAGCTGTGATAAATAGACCGCCACGAATCCTGCATTCAAGTTATGAAAAGAATAATGGAAAGATATCTCATTTCATTGACACTAAAAGTTGTGTTCTGGAACGGTCAAGGACAACAGACCACAGTCAAGAAGTTGAATTACTGAATAATATACACGTTTTTTGCAGAAGATATCAGTAAAATATTAAAATAATTTGTATGTTATAGAATATAATGCTTGAATATCATGGCCATTTCCAAATTATATTTTTGCCGACACGAATTGTTGAAACCATAGGAAGTTGGAATGAAAATTATAACTGTTTCTAGGACGTGTTACCGTCCTATATTCGTTCGCAAAAAGTTTACAAATGGTACATGTAACAAATAGCCATTTACGATATAAGTACTTGTTTAATAAAATGAACGGTATTTTGAAATAATCGTAAATTTGTTCCAGACTCATGTTCTAGAATCGATAAAGAGAAAGGTGTTGATTACGCTGTGAGTTATCGTACTTCTAGTATTAAACTATAATTATTTTTCTACTTATAGTTTTTATTATAGTTTATTATAACATTAAGTATTTATTATTGCAGTGTAATGATTTTCTGAAGCACGTAGACATATCTGAATAATTATGATATTCTGTGTTTAATTTTGGCTCTATACTACTTCTTGCATATTGTTCAACATTTTATGATGTGTATGAAACTCACAAACTTATTCACATATTACATTATAATATTGCATATTATTACAGCGTTCTAGCAGCAAACACATTAGAGCCCAAAGAGTGTTGATGAACTTAAAAAAGGATTTAAAGAATATATAAAATTCGACCATTTCTATGACACAAAAAATATCTTTCTTTTCTTTACTATCACCCAAAATATTGTATAACTGCGTATAATTTAGAATAATTCTGAATTAATAATTTTACCAGCTTTTTAATAATACTTCTGAATTAAACAACGATCTAAAATAACATTTAAAATCAACTATAAATACTAGGGAAAGAGAAATATTATTTTATCCACAGAGGTGTAAGGGAACTGAAAGTATTTTGATATTAATTCATACAATAGTAATAGTGATATTCGTAAATTCATGACTTACATTTCGTGTTAGCGAATCGTTGGTTATCTATGTGGATTTCTGAACAGAATGGATGCATTTACGAATGACATTATTTATTTTACAAAAAAGGGAATATTGAGGTGTTAGCTACACGAATTACTCTCAGGAAATTACACTCTGCCGCCAAAGAGGAAATAAATGTTTAGATGTCTTACGAAAACACTAATTACAGCATTGTGAGTGGTCCGCCTTTCAATTCTTGGTACAGACCTTCCGTTCTTTAAACTGGAGCCAGCGCTGCAACAACTGTATTGAATGGGATAGCACGTTTACTCCCACTCTGGAGAAAGCTGTTCGAGAGATTTCCATTGTCAAGGACGAGGCTGAGAGCAAAACGAAAAACAAGCGAGGGGCAGCCAGAACGTTGCCGGAAAAAGAGCGAGGACCAGTCTACGGCGACGGCAACGGCGAAGGCAAAGGCAAATGCAAAGGCAAATGCAAAGGCGGGGGCGAATGGGAAAGAGAGGGCAAGTGCAAGCGCAAACATAAGAACGAAGGGAGGGAGTGAAGACAGGGCGAGGGCGAGGGAATAGGGTCAGAGCGAAGGCAAGAGCCAGATCGTTATGGGCCGATGGTAAAACCGAACCTCGCAGCTGAGCTGAGGCGGGAAGCCAGCAGATTGAAGATGCGGGCGAGGGCGTGCGTTCGGGCGAGGAAGCCATCAAGCGCATGAGGAGTAGTTCGAGGACGAAGGCGTGGGCGTGGGCGTTCGCCTCAGAGAGGGCGGAGAGGAAGAGATGGAGCCCGCCCGAGGACGCTGCGTTCGCGCGGGATTGCTGCACGGGAGACAATCTGCAACGCGCGCCGTCGGCTGCGCTGCGGGGCTCTTACCTCCGCCCCCCCCCGGCCCCCTCCGCGGCGGCGACAGAGGCGTCGGTG
>BOPP01000129.1:2764949-2779651 GCA_017312745.1 Gryllus bimaculatus
GGGGGGCGGGGGGAGCCGAGTTGGCGCGGAAACTGAGCTGTACAAGGAGCAGGGGAAATTAGGAGTGTCGGCAGACGAGCGAGAAGTGACGTGGAGGTGTCTCGAGGACTGACGCGACGCTAACTCTCTGGAAGAGCGAGGAGTGGGTTATCTTAGCGCGGTGAAAAACGAGAGATTCCTGTGACGAAGAAAATAAAATTATGCGATGAGTGGGTGGGAGAAAATATAAAAATGACAAATGTTAACCGAACGATAAAAAGTGACAAAAGGGTCTGAAGAAAAATGTGCAAGAATTCTGAGGTAAGAAAGCTGTGGCGCTTGAGACACGTACGCTGAGTACGATGAATCGAACAGTGAAGCGCCAGAAATGGAAAAAGTGCATGGTAAAGTAAGGTTGAAAGGTAGAAAAGACTGAATACTCGTTAAGTGTGCATACAACAAACAAAAGAGAGGCTAAAAACATAAGGAAGGACAGAACCCGACAATATGAGTAAAATCATAATACGAGAAAAATACGTGGGGGACAGGCTAAGGATAATAAACTTAGTCAAGGAATTAGAATACAAAATAATAGAAATTTATGATCAAGAATAATTAAAATATAGACAATATCAGAGAACGATGATGCAACTGTAAGAAAACAAAAACAACACACACGTGCTGTTGACAAATCCTCTGGAACTTGCAACTGAATGAAATGAAAATACGAAAGTACTAGCTAGTACTTCAAATTGTGCCTTATTAATACTACTTGACAATAGCAATTGTAATTCCTTCAATGTCAACGTATTAAACTATATAAAGGGATCTAAATCTGTTTCCATTCAAAAAGTAGTGTCTCGTGTTGTGAATGTAAATAAAAGGTAAATTTAATAAATTAATGCTAATTTAGTAGCTAGAACTGCGAAAGAAATTGAGCCTCAAAATCTCGCTGTACTTTGTACTTATGGGTATTTGTTACTTTTGGTTTATATGTTTACTTTAATATTTACCTAGCTAAAAGTATTGTTTCACAGACAGTGCCTGAAGAAGCGACACAATAAGTCGCGAAACGTTGTATCACAGTTGTAGAATGAAGCAAATGCGTGTGCTTTTTATTACAACCAGTGTTTGTCTGTCGTTTATTAATTTCTGTTTTTATCAACGATTATCTATAATATCAAGGATACTTAAAATCAATAAATACTTGAACAGAGAATATATAAACTACTCTGTTATAATGCTAATTACTAACATCGTTCGAATGTATCTCTACTATGTTCTCTTTCATTCGTTTTGAACTATTGCTTTTCTTCATTTAAGGTCCCACCGCAAGGAAGTAAAGAGGTTCTGAGATGTCACAGAAATTAACACTATTACTCTGTACACGCAGCTTTGAATCCACGGTAAAACAGGAAGATCAACGGGCGATTAACCAAACGTTTGTGTGCACGAATCGAGCAGTCGCGGGTATCAATGCGCGAGAGACAACTCTTGAATTTCAATGGGCAGCAAAACAATTCTAACTATAATACCACATAAAATCCATGCAATTTGCCATTACAAATCCAATTAAACGCACTTGTAATTCCATGCTTTCTGGGAAAATTGACACTTTGGCTACGCAATGGTTGGATGTGTGGTTAAGCTGCCTTTCACATTATCACTGAAATTCCTGAGACATTGTTAAAATGTCAATATTTTTTAATTGTAATAAGCGATGTAAAAGTTTGTCTCAGAAGTAGCAAAAATCATTTATTTCAGAATACTATTTTAACTTGTACTATATTAGAGATATATGTAATAAATGAAGTCTTTTAAAAGACGATGAATCAAAACTTGGTGAGTTGAATTTCTGTCTTCAAGAGAAAAAAGTTTGTCACCCATGTATTAATAACCCAATTTTGTGAAATATAATATTTTCTTCTCCCCAATGAAATTCTACAATATCTCTGGGGCATTATATTGTTACTCATTGACCATTGCTGTCGTAAATACGAGTATATTCTCTGTAGACATAGTGTTAAGTAAACTATATTTCATTTTACTTTAGAATTTCTGTATAAATATTAATAAAGTACTGGCATTTTTCATTTATTTATTTCATTAGACCTCACGTAATTCTTATGCAGAGAAAATAATATGCTTTGTCAAATTAAACACCAATGGACACTTTCATACAAATTAACTACAGGAATCCATATGTTTCATTCTTAGGACAAATGTGTAAACGCTAATTGTTATCTTTGTAGCTGGGCAACAAATTGATGAGTGTAATTCAAGAAGACTCTACTTAAAGGGTATATGAACATACTAGAGGGTTAAAGGTTAACGGTTTCGCATTACCAGCACAATTTGGAGAGGAGACGCTTAACAAAGGACCCCACACCATAATGGAACACGAGGCTATACATGACTTGAACCTTAAGCCACTCTACAACTAGAGTTACAATTGTTCATTATAAGAGCAAAGTACTTAATATGTTTTTCTCTTTAACCTATAAATTTGTATAAAGGCTAAATCTCACGTGAAAAGAGTAAATATTTATTTTTAAGATCAATATTTTCTGAAGAATATTCAATTATGTTTATCTTGGGAGAATATCATTATAATTTAAACTCCTTTACTCCACAAATTAAAAATTTCCGTTGTGACCAAACAGAACTTCTATCGTTATATGCCATTTGATTTATTAAATACGTTTTACTACCTTAGAAGGGAAGACAATTTTCTGTTAAGGTTTCAAGTAAGCGCTAATGGTTGATGTTAAATATGGTCGCTCAGTTTCATACTGGTATAATACAGAATAAAATAAGTAATCATCAATACGAGAACGCCAAATAAAATATTTGTGAGCAAAGACATCGTGTGCCAACCGTGTTATTTATGGTCATTTCCATAGGAAAACTGTCACTCATACGCCGGTACTTCTGAGGTTCGCATCTTCGCTATAGTTGTTTCCATCATCACCTCTTCTATATACCATCTGATAAGTATTGCTCTTAATTAATGTGATATTTTATTACACTTCATCAGATTGGTCCATAACATTATCACCGTCTACAGTCTAAGATCAATGTCTTTCCTCAGGGGGGGGAGCTGGTTTTCAGGACAGTCAACCTATATAAAGAGAATCGAAATGATGGTAGCATCACGTTCCAGAATATCATGCAAAACATAGCATCTTCGCTTGTCGCAGGACTGTAATTGCAAGAGTTAAACTACACAAATCCCTAGACAATCTTCGAGATCCGCAGCGAGTTTAATGTCTTCCTCTCTGTTGCCATAGTTACTTTCTACGCCACCATCTCCATTTTTCAAGCCGTGTTGCTGTCTTCACTGCCTTTTTTCACGTGTCTCCTGAAGGATTACGGGCCCGCAGCAGGCGCCAACGCTGAGAGCTCGACGCACGCGGATTTAGAGATTCTACAATCTCAGAATCTTATGGAACATAAAACGACTCGCGTTTACGTGAAGATGAGACTTGCCAGGAGACGAGCACCACTACGAAAGGCTCAATAAACACGCTTTACGGACCGGAACAACCTCGGAAAACGAGAGAGAAAACATTTTGTTGGTTTCTTGTTCGGATGGAAGTCGGGAAGAAACAGAAACTGAACCAGTGAAGTCAGTAGTACATTGCATTAACGGCTCTTCTGACGACTGGTTTCTAGAAATGTGTTGACAATTATAGTTTCCTGGCTGAAGAACCGCGCGCGGCCCATAACGCGTCTGTTGGGGCACTGCTCCGGCATTCGCCTGGTGTGGATCGGAGAAACCGCCGAAAACTACGGATGAGAGCAACCGACCGCTCGAATCATCCTCCGAGCAGCAACTGAATTCGACCAAGCTCTGCGGCCAAAGTCCCAAATCCTGCCACCGTCGGGACTCGAATCCTAGGCCCTTTTAGGCACAGACATCAATTGGTGTCAGTGACAGTGGTGTCAGGCGGTGACATCAACTGCTATCCTGAACCCACTAACACCTTTTCGTTGTGGGTTATATAAAGGACTTTCAAAAAGACATTTTCGGCGGCACTGATGTAGTTATGACTAGTTAAACAATGTGTGTATATTAGTTTACGATTTACTAGATGACATTAAATTCTTGGAAGACAATAGACATTTTCAACGTCAAGAAATATCTATTCCATCGCCGAATTATTTTCATTTAGTTAGAGACTATTGAGCATTTTAAACTAAAATTAAAAAAAGACTATTTCATTATTATATTTCATTTTAGGTAATTCAAAAAACTGCATGCCTGTAACAACTATTGTGAGTTTTTCGGAGCCTCTGTGCCCCATCTCGACTCAATTTTTGATCATTTTCTCTTGATCCATTGAGCAAATGCTGAGATGGTCCCTTGTTTTAGTTTTGAACAGCAAATGCATCTTTTCTTCTTACACAATGTAATTTATATTTCTTTCTATTTTGAAACATTAATAAGTGTTCTTTAAAATAGTAAATTTATTCCTGATTGTAATGATTCATCGTGAATTTTTCAATATCTAATACTGCACTAAAATTGTTTCTGCTTATCAAAGACATTTGGAAGTACAGTTTTTCTTCTCTTTCATATCCCTACCATACTTTTGTGGTTGCAAAATTGAATAATGGTTGCACTAAATGAATTTTAAACGTCATTTAAAATATACATGTAATTTCACTTGTACATTATCGGCACATTTTATTTAACTAATAAATTCAATGAATATAACCGGCGTCTTTCTACAATTTAAAACAAATGAACATAAATAACATTATACAAATAATTGTTACTTTGGTTGCACTAACTCTTTTTACAATAAATGAGTAAGTGCATTTGTGTCGGTTTTTCCAGGTATGTAAGGCTTACAAGGTTAGTATAAGGTACAAGGTAGGATGATCTATTGCATCACCCGAAGAAAAGTTTCCTTAATTGAATTATCTTGTAACTGAGTGTTGTTGCGTAATATAATACAATTTACATTTATTTGCATTACAGAAAGTATATTATACTAAGCTAAGAGCAGGAAACGGCAATGTACGAGAAAGTGCTCAGAGATAATTCAGAACAGATTTAATTCCGATGCGAGTTATAACGAGAAAGTAAAATAAACTATGTGTTGACTCGGAATAAATGTTCAGTAAGAGCTCATTCCCTCGGGATACGGCAACGCATTAAAATGAATTTTAGTAAATATCAGTTCAGCTTCATTTCAAAATTTATTTCAAGTGAGGGTTATTACAAATGTGGCGCTGGCGCCGTTCCTGGTCCTCTCAGTAATCGCTGACCCGCTACGCTGCGGTACTCAACATGCATCCGCCGCCATCAGATAAAGGATGACGACGTAGGCTGCAGAATTTACAGACACGGTGACCTTTGTGTATATACACTTTACTCACAATATAAACATCTGTGAGGAGTACCATTCACTTCCGAAGTATTATCCCGACCCGTTAACATCTGCTAACGCCACTCGAACATAATATTCGTCGTGAGCATGGAGCAGATAACCCGCAAGCGTATGGTATTCTACGCGTCACTTCCCAAAGGTCACAAGGGCGTATTCTTGCGACTCATCTGGCGCCACAGAGCACCTCCCGATCGCAGCACTCTCCTGATTTAGACTAACAAAAATCCAGTCAATGAACCAGAATAAATATCCATTCCGTGTATTCCAAATCAAATTCGTAAACACAGAACCTTATTTGAGGGCCTTTAGTGGGACACCTCCCCATTGTATAGTATGTAAATTTAAAATTAGTTAGTGAATAAGAAACAAAAAAAGACATATGTTAAGTTTAAATACCTATCTTTGTATTTACATTTATAAAAAACAAGAACATCGCACCTATCCTCACATCCTGGGACCTTTCAGTTTAGCCATATCCTCTTTCTAGTTGTAAATTTATTACACAATCGTGAGGTGTCCACGTTGGCCCTCTGTTTACATTGCCACGTCTTGAGTAGTGGAAGCTACACCACGTTCATTAATTCAAATTATTAAAGTACTTGAGTATCCACAGAAATAAATATTTAAAGCTGCTATTAAGCTTACGTGCTTAATAACGTCCCTGTACCTGTTAACAACATGTCTGAGTGGTGGAAGTGTTTCATTGAAAGGACTATGTACATCCACTTCAATCAGTACTAAAATGCATCAAGGAGAATTTTACGTATCAGAATCAATCACCTTTGCGAGAATAAATATTCATATTATATCATATGCGAACCTACAATACTAGTAATTGAAATGAATAAATAGTTAAAGGATTGAATTTCGCCCAAATAAAAGATTAACCAACAAAGTGAAATAGAAGCACACAAATCTGGGCAGATTTATTTTAATCAACTACTACGACATATTCAATATGCACTGACCAACGCAACGTTTTAGTGCCGCTGGAAAAAGCCAGTGGAGGTTTTCCCAAAACGGCCATGACCATAATTGAATAAAATTTCTCAGTTTTAAACGCCAAACCCGTGTCCTTCTGGCTTCTCGGCGAATTCGTCGCCTGACGGGTTATTAGCGCTAGGTTGGTTATACTGGCGAGAGCAGCGGCCGAAGTTGGCCTCGAGGGCGACGGAGCACGACCCCAGCGCTCGCCGAGTGGCCATTGGAGGCCGCTCCGCCCCCCGGGGCCGCCTTCCCCCTCCCCTTTGCCTCGGCCCTCCTGCTTCTCCCTCCCCCTCTTTCCGCCTCTATCTCCCCCCTTCCTCCTCCTCCTCCTCCGCCTCTCCTTCCTCGTCCTCGCAGCTCCGCCGCCGCCGCGCCGCCTCCCCTCCTCCTCGCCGCCGCTGCCGCCACCGCCCCACCCCGTGGCTACCAACAGGTCCCACCCCTCCTTTGGGGAAAAAAAAAACCCCTGCCGTGCCACCTCGGTTCTTTTCGTCGCTAAAACGCCGCCGCCATGCTCAGGGCGGAACGCGCCGCCGCCGCCCACTCCTTCGTCCCCTCGCCGACAGATATAGCCACAGTCGCAAACCGTCACTTGCAACTGTCACGACTTAAGGCCACACAACCGTGTCAACATGGCCGTCTGCACCGCATGTTCGCTCATTTGGGATCCAGTTGGTCTCTGCTACGCGCAGTGACGCGCTTGCGTGCCGAGCGTGTCTCGCCCATACCAGCTGCGAGCCCTCTCGGCCTTCCGCCCTGATCGCACTGCTCGTCTGGCGCTCGTCAGCCGGAGCTGCATTCTCCGCCGTCCTGAACGACCTACAACACGCTCTGCGCAGGATCAGTCTCTTTCTAACTCTCTCTCTCTCTCTCCTCTCTCTCTCTCTCTATCTCTCTTCTCTCTCTCTCTCTCTCTCTGCATCTCTCGCTCTCCCACACCTCTCTGCGACTCTCTCCTCGACCACCTCCTCTCTCATCTCTCTCGCTCTCTGCTCTCTCTCCTCTCTCTCTCGCACTTCTCGCCTTCTCTCTCGAATCTCTCTCGCTCTCCCTCTCTCTCTCGCACGCATAGAAATGAGATAGGCTGCGTCTTAAATATAGGCAGTGTCAATTTAAAATATTTTGTCATTTTCCTTTAAAAAATTTATCTTCATTTTTTAAACTTTATCTCTCATTTTCATTTTAGTGAACTTTTTATGAATTTATTTATCTTTTAGTACAATTTATAATTTATTCGAAAATAATATATTTTTTACGGAACGATAATTATTTTTAATACTGAGTAGCAGTATTAATGATTAATGATTAATTAATGATTCTTATCGTAACTATAATGATACCTCTATTATTATGTTCATATATTGTTCGACTTTAATTACCATGGTCTTTATTTCGGCTCTGATTTAGCACAAACACAATAAAACATTAAAGTAAACGGTTGCTTATTATCTCTTTAGTTTGCAACGTACGTACCCTGTTTCATTTTAGTTTATTCTACAATTAAAATTACGTACGTAATATTCCCTCCATCAGCTACTAGATTCCTTCTTTGTTCTTTCTTTCGCTGAGTCATTACTCGTATCAGGAGTATTCTCTCGTAGCTGCAGTGAAAAAGCTACGTTTAAAGATCGAGTGCATTGTGTGTGTGCATTTTGATCTCTTGCATTCCGTTTTATGGACTATCACAGGTGAATGCGTTCGCTCGTTCTTGGAAGTCGTCTGCATCTTTTCCTGGAATTGCATCGTCTCGACCATGCGATTACCACCACTTTACTCGCACTCTTCCCCAGATCCGCTGCTGCCTCGTTTGTTCCTTTGCATTAGTCCGTATGCTGTGCATCGCACGTATAACTCGTAAACCTCACTGCTTTTACGATCTCTTCGAATATGCCATCGGCACTAGTTTTAGACGTTGTTTAACTTCAGATCTCAACACCTATGTTGTTGTCACTGTCTGACAAATTGTGTAATAAAACGTGTACTCCACGAGTTGTTTAATAAAGCATGCCATTTTCTATCACCATCCCTTTTATAAACGGTTGATTTTGCGTGTATTTATTTTTAACTAACATTAACATTACAGTGCTTGTTATGTAGAATTAATTTTTGAACTTCATCCAAATACGATTTGTTACATTGGACTGCGTCGAGAAGTCCAAGGGTAACTCCTTCACTAGAATCACCTCGAACTTCAAATTTTGAACAAAGACACACGCAAACCCTAAGCCACTTTTATACACATCCTGCTTCAACTTTGTATCCCACGTTTCCTTCTTTATGGAGTGACACCTCATGTTCTGGACCACAACCTTTGCTTTCGTTGGCTAGTGGATAATCTTCAAGCGGGTGGTTTTCGGCCATTACGGAGAGAACCCATGGTCTTTAAGTCCCCTTTCGTTCCCCTTGGGAACCCCAATCTCCTCTCCCGAGCGGAGCCTACTTCACCACCTAACCGCCATCTTTCTTGCAGACATTCGCTCCACACCATTCGTTACACCACCTGCCCCTACCACCGCCACAGTCTCCTGCGATGTGACCACGTCCTGGGCACAGCCCCCTCTTCCCATCCCCGCCTCCGCACCCGAACTTTCTGCGTCTCGGGCGCAGACTCCCGCCCCGCCCACGCGCGGCCCCGGGGTGAGGGGGGGAGGGGAGCGGCGTGCGTAATCTGGGCGCAGCGTGCGCTCCCGCAAGCGCGGGCCATTTTCGGCGAGAGCTTTAACACTCGCCGCAAATTGCCGGTCGATGTCTGGCCGGAGGGTCCGCTTCCTTCTCCGAGGGAAGGGAGGGCTTTTAAAGCGGCGGCGGCGGCGACGTCGCAAACGAGGGCGACGGGCCGAGAAGGGCGCACCCTCGGGGGCCAGCGTAATGGGCTGCAGAACGGTTAATTACAGGTGGGCGGCGCGAGGGCGGGGAGCGCGCAGGCGAGCCCATAATGGTTGCACTAAATTGAATTTTAAACGTCATTTAAAATATACATGTAATTTTCACTTGTACATTATCGCGCACATTTTATTTAACTAATAAATTCAATGAATAAACCGCGTCTTTCTACAATTTAAAACAAATGCAACATAAATAACATTATACAAATAATGTTATTTGGTTGCACTAACTCTTTTTACAATAAATGAGTAAGTGGCTTTGTGTCGGTTTTCCAGGTATGTAAGGGCTTACAAGGTTTAGTATAAGCCGTACAAGGTAGGATGATCTATTGGCAATCACGAACGAAGAAAAGTTTCCTTAATTAATTATCTTGTAACTGAGTGTTGTGCAGCGTAATATAATACAATTTACATTTATTTGAATTACAGAAGTAATATTATATCTAAGCTAAAGAGCAGGAAAGCGGCAATGTACGAGAAATGTGCTCAGAGATAATTTCAGAACAGATTTAATTCCGATGCCGAAGTTATAACGAGAAAGTAAATAAAACTATGTGTGACTCGCGAATAAATGTTCAGTAACGAGCTGCATTCCCTCGGGATATCGGCAACGCATTAAAATGAATTTAGTAATTATCAGTTCAGCTTTCATTTTCAAAATTATTTCAAGCTGAGTGGTTATTACAATGTGGCGCTACTGGCGCCGTTCTGGTCCTCTCGAGTAATCGCTGGCCCGCTACGCTGGCGTACTCAACATGCATCCGCCGCCATCAGATAAAGGCATGACGACGTAGGCTGCCAGAATTTACAGACACGGCTGACCTTTGTGTATATACACTTTACTCACAATATAAAACATCCTTGTGAGGCAGTACCACTTCACTTCAAGTATTATCCCGACACCGATTTAAACATCTGCTAACGCAGCTCTAACATAATATTCTCGTGAGCATGGAGCAGATAAACCCGCAAGCGTTAATGTATGTCTACGCGTCACTTCCCAAAGCGTCAGCAAGGCGTATTCTTGCGACTCATGCTGGCGCCACAGAGCACCTCCCGATGCGCAGCACTCTCCCTGATTTAGACTAACCAAAATCCAGTCAATGAACCAGAATAAATATCCATTCCCGTGTATTCCAAATAAATTCGTAAAACAGCAGAAGCCTTATTTGAGGAACCTTTAGCTGCGCTTACCCATTGTATAGTATTGTAAATTTAAAATTAGTTAGTGAATAAGAACAAAAAAGGACATATGTTAAGTTTAAATACCTATCCTTGCGTATTTACATTTATAAAAAACAAGAACATCGCACCTACCCTCACATCCTGCCGGAGCGTCTTTCAGTTTAGCCTATCCTCTTTCTTGTTGTAAAATTTATTACACAATGCGTGAGGTGTCCACGTTTCGCCCTCTGTTTACATTGGCCGCAGACGTCTTGAGTAGTGGAAGCTACACCACGTTTCATTAATTCAAAATTATTAAAGTAACTGAGTATCCACAGAAATAAATATTAAAGCTGCGTATTAGCTTACGTGCTTAATTAACGTCTCCTGTACCTGGTTAAACAACATGTCTGAGTGGTGGGAAGTGTTTCAATGGAAAGGCACTATGTACATCCACCATTTCAATCGTACTAAAATCCATAGGAGAATTTACGTATCAGAAATTCAATCAACCTTTGCGAGAAAAATATTCATATTATATCATATTGCGAACCTACAATACTAGTAATTTGGAAATGAATAAGATAGTTAATAGGATTGAAATTTTCGCGCCAAATAAAAGATTAACCAACAAAAGTGAAATAGAAGCACACAAATCTGGCGAGATTTATTTTAATCAACTACTACGACATATTCCAATATGCACTGACAACGCAAGCGTTTTAGTGCCGCTGGATAAAGCCAGTGGAGGTTTTCCCAAAACGGCCAATGACCATAATTTGAATAAAATTTCTCAGTTTTAAACGCCAAACCCGTGTCCTTCTGGCTTCTCGGCGAATCGTCGCCTGACGGGTTATTACGGCGCTAGGTGGTTATACTGGCGAGAGCAGCGGCGAAGTTGGCCTCGAGGGCGACGGAGCACGACCCCAGCGCTCGCCGAGTGGCCATTGTGAGGCCGCTCCGCCCCCGGGCCGCCTTCCCGCCTCCCCCTTTGCCTCGGCCCTCCTCGCGTTCTCCCTCCCGCTCTTTCCGCCTCTATTCTCCCCCCTTCCTCCTCCTCCTCCTCCGCCTCTCCTCCTCGTCCTCCACGCTCCGCCGCCGCCGCCGCCGCCTCCCCCTCCTCCTCGCCGCCGCTGCCGCCACCGCCCACACCCCGTGCGCTACCAACAGGTCCGCACCCCTCCTTTGGAAAAAACCCCTGCCGTCGCCACCTCGGTTCTTTTCCGCTAAACAGCCGCCGCCATCCAGGGCGGAAAACGCCGGCCGCCGCCGCCCACTCCTTCGTCCCCTCGCCGCAGATATAGCCACAGTCGCAAACCGTCACTGCAACTGTCACGACTTAAGGCCACACACACCCCGTAGTCAACATGGCCGTCTGCAACCGCATGTTCGCTCATTTGGAATCCAGTGTCTCTGCACCGCGCAGTGACCGCTTGCGTGCAGCTGTCGTCTCGCCCATACCAGCTGCGAGCCCGTCTCGGCCTTCCGCCCTGATCGCACCTGCTCGTTCTGGCGCTCGTCAGCCGGAGCTTGCATTCCTCGCCGTCCTGAACGACCTCACACGCTCTGCGCAGGATCAGTCTCTTCTAATCTCTCTCTCTCTCTCTCTCTCTCTTCTCTCTCTCTCTCTCTCTCTCTCTCTCTCTCTTCTCTCCCGCATCTCTCGCTCTCTCTCGCAATCTCTCTCTCTCTCGCATCTCTCTGCTCTCTGCGCATCTTCTCGCCTTCTCTCTCGAATCCTCTCTCGCGCTCTCCTCTCGCTCTCGCTCTCTCTCTCGCACGCATAGAAATGAGATAGGCTGCGTCTTAATATAGCCAGTGTCAATTTAAAATATTTTTGTCAATTTTTCCTTTAAAAAATGGTATCTTCATTTTTTTAAACTTTATCTCTCATTTTCATTTTAGTGAACTTTTTATTGAATTTATTTATCTTTAGTACAATTATAATTTATTCGCAAAATAATATATTTTTACGGAAACGATAATTAATTTTTAATACTGAGTAGCAGTATTAATGATTAATGATTAATTAATGATTCCTTATGTAACTATAATGAACTCTATTATTATGTTCATATTTGTTCGACTTTAATTACCATGGTCTTTATTTGCGGTCTGTTATTTAGGCACCAAACACAATAAAAACATTAAAGTAAGACGGTTGCTTATTATCTGCTTTAGTTTTGCAACGTACGTACGCCTGTTTCATTTTAGTTTATTCTACAATTAAATTACGTACGTAAATATTCCCTCCATCAGCTACTAGATTCCTTCTTTGTTCGTTCTTTATCGCTGATCATACTCGTATCAGGAGTATTCTCTCGTAGCTGCGTGAAAAAGCTTACGTTTAAAGATGAGTGCATTGTTGTGTGTGCTTCTTGATCCTCTTGCATTCCGTTTTATGGACTATTCACAGTGAATGCGTTTCGCTCGTTCTTGGAAGTCGTCTGCATCTTTTTCCTGGAATTGCGCATTCGTCTCGACCATGCGATTACCACCACTTGTTACTCGGCACTCTTTCCCCAGAATCCGCTGCTGCCTCGTTTGTTCCTTTGCATTAGTCTCGTATGCTGTGCATTCGCACTGTATAACTCGTCGTAAACCTCACTGCTTTTTACATCTCTTCGAAATATGCCATCGGCACTAGTTTTAGACGTTGTTTAACTCAGATCTCAACACCTATGTGTTGTCACTGTCTGACAAATTTGTGTAAAAAACGTGGTACTTCCACGAGTTGATTTAATAAAGCATGCCATTCTTCTATCACCCATCCCCTTTTACTAAACGGTTGATTTTGCGTGTATTTATTTTTAACTAACATTAACCATTACAGTGTTGTTATGTAGAATAATTTTTTGAAACTTCTCCAAATTACGAGTTTGTTACATTGGACTGCGTCGAGAAGTCCAAGGGTAACTCCTTCACTAGAATCAGCTCGAACTTCTCAAATTTGAGCAAGACACACTCAAACCCTAAGGCCACTTTTATACACATCCTGCTTCAACTTTGTATCCCACGTTTCCTTCTTTATGGAGTGACACCTCATGTTCCTGGACACACCTTTGCTTTCGTTGGCTAGTAGGCATAATCTTGCAAGCGGGTGGTTTCGGCCCATTACGGAGGAGAACCTCATGGTCTTTTAAGGTCCCCTTTCGTTCCCTGGGGAAACCCCAATGCTCCTCTGCCGAGGGAGCCTACGTCACCACCTAACGCGCCATTTTCTTGGCAGACATTCGCTCCCACACCATTCGTTAACACCACCTGCCCCTACCACCGGCCACAGTCTCCTGCGATGTGACCACGCTCCTGGCACAGCCCCCTCTTCCCATCCCCGCCTCCGCACCCGCACTTTCTGCGTCTCGGGCGCAAGACTCCCGCCCCGCCCACGCGCGGCCGGGGTTGAGGGGGGGAGGGGAGCGGCGTGCGTAATCTGGGGCCAGCGGTGCGGCTCCCGCAAAGCGCGGGCCAATTTTCGGCGAGAGCTTTAACACTCGCCGCAAAATTGCCGGTCGATGTCTGTGCCGGAGGCGTCCCCGCTTCTTCTCCGAGGGAAGGAGGGCTTTTAAGGCGGCGGCGAGCGGCGACGTCGCAACGAGGGCGACGGGCCGAGAAGGGCGCACCCTCGGGGCCAAGCGTAATATGGGCTGCAGAGACGGTTTATTACAGGTGGGCGGCGCCGAGGGCGGGAAGCGGCGCAGGCGAGCCCCATAACCGGGAGGGGGCGGCACACGATTGGCGCGCGAGAAGCGAAGCGGAGTGAGGGGGTGCTTGAGGGGGGGGGCGCAGTGAGGCAGCGGGCTCGAAGCGAAGTAGCGGAGGGGGACTGACGTGGGCAAGAGGCCGTGGGTCGGATGTGTCGCGAGGTAGAATGGGTGATCGTGGAGTTCGCGGTGGGGGAGCGCGGAATAAGATGCAACAGGGCGTGGGATGGCGTGTGAGAGTTGAGGTGTGGGAGGCAGGTTTGGGGACGGAGTTGAGCGGGGTGGCGCTGAGGGCGGAGCGCTGTGAGAGAAGCAGGAGATGTGGTGGGACGGGGAGAGCAGTGGGTGGGACGCGGAGAGTTGTGGGTGAGACGGGGGCGCGGGCTGGGTGGAACCTGGTGATCGCAGGTGGAGTGGAACGAGTCTTTTTTGGGACAAGGAGCGTCTGGATGGGAAGGGGCGTTAACGGGTGGCGGGGGCGGGGTGCAGCAGGGAAAGGGCGTCGGGTGGAAGAGGCGGGGTGGGCAAGTGGGGGCGGCGCGGGGAGGATGGGCGTTGCGCCGTGCGAACGTGGGGGGGGGCAGGCG
>BOPP01000129.1:2779676-2792251 GCA_017312745.1 Gryllus bimaculatus
GGCGCGTGCCGTGACTCGCCAACTCGCAGCCGGCGGAGGGCGAGCGCCAGGACTCTTCGAGCGGAGCGGAATAGGAAACCGATATGTAACTTGTGCTGCCTCTGAGCAGGCGAACTCGCCGGACGTTGAGCTTCAACCGATTCCCAAATCCAAAAATATTAGAATAAGAGGTGATCTTAACAACTGAGATATTTTTTGTGTAACTACAGAATTGTTTTAACGAAAAATAACCAAAATGTATGTTTTTTAAAGTTATCGTTAAATACATTTTCTTTAAATTCATGAATAAAACCAATAATTATTTATAGAATTGAATATACTTTAACGTTAGCACAAATATTAAAATATCGTATGTGTTAGAGGGAACAAAGAAGTTAAGTTTACTCTGAGTATATTTTTGCTTTCTAGACATTCTTCCAGCTTGCGCAGAAAAGAAGAAGAATTGCACAGCCGCAGTGGAAAATACCAACGTTTCCTTTTTCAAAGTCATTTTATGGGGCCTTCATGTAGTAAAAGTGAATAAATACTGTCCCCGTAAGTAGTAAATTACTTCCCATAGCACGTTGAGTAACTAAGTAGAGTAACTAAGTAGAGTTTTGTTGGACCTGGATACTGAAAAAGTGGATTAGTGAAAAACTCTGTCGGTCTGTGATCAACGTTAGCTCACATTCCTATCAGACGACATTCTCCGAAATCAACAACCCTCGATCGATCTGGCCGAACTCCACGGTCGCAGAAACGGATATTTTGATTTTGGAGGTACATGAAAAGTCTCGCAGTTCTCGTAGGTTTCAAAATTGCAAAAGTTCAAAGATTTTTTGGTGTCTTCCTACAGCTACAATATTAAACATTGGATTTTTTCTTAATAAAACCTCTTATTAAAAGAAAGATGTAAAAACGGTCATGTAAAATTTTTGGACAATACCAGTAGTTTTGCACAAAATATAGGCAATTTTTAAATAATTATTTTGTTTAAAGTGGGCTTCAAACTTTTTCTTTAATTTGTTTTATCGAATACATCAAAGTACGTTTATAAAAATTACGTTGATTTAATTTTCGTTGAACTCTTTGTATTTTCAAAAATGGTGTATAATTAACATTGCAAAACTAAAATATTGCTGATGAAGATACGTTTTCTAAATGAAATCTTTTCTAAAAGCTTAAATATTTAAGTAAGGTAATGTGGAATTTTCTCAAAAATAGAAGTAGTTTTTCCATCATCCTTGCTTTAAATTAAAGGCAATTTATATTTTTTTCAAAAATATTTTCAAATATTGTTTATACATTTTGTCATCGGATACAGAAAAGAAGGATTAAAAATGTGGCTCATTTTCAGTGAACTCTTTGAATTTTCGAAAATTGCAAATATTACAAATAATTCGAGAAAGTATGAGCTTTATGAGAATTTGCTTCAGATAAGATAAATTTATCTCCATTATATAAGGCAATGTATCTCAAAAGCTTCATCTGAAATGCACTTCATTATAAGTTACACGCGATCCTTCACTTTTAAACTTCTACCTTCCGAAGAAGGAAGCCTAAATTATTGAAAATATTCTTTAAAGGGCAGAGCGTTTTAACTCGAGGATCTTTCACCCCACGTTTAATTAAGGGTAACATTGCTTCGCAATTCTTCAGAAGCATTTCTACGAGTTGTTACGCAACTATCCGTTCGCGTTTTGTGTATGAAATTGCTTTCGTCTCCGTCCTGTGCCTCCTGCGCAACACGCGGAGCTGAGCGGGAACTGCGCCTCCGTGTTCCTGCCTGAGGCGCTCGCGGACAAAACGGTTCTGGAAGTTCATTTCTTTAACGACCATAGAGAGGGGGAGAAAACAATTAACGTTTCGTTCATTATGTTCATGGAATGAGGTGTCTCGGGAAGGTGCTTTTTCAAGGGAAAAATATGATATGCTATAAAACTCGTTTTACAGACATTCTGAAATTTTCAGAAACAGAGAAATGTTCAGCGTTCTTCTAACAATCGTTCATTGCCATAGAGCAAGTAATTGTTTTTCCACGATCAAACGCATAATTTCGAGTACTGAGGGTGGTAGAATTTTCGACATTAGGCTTGTCAGCTAGGTGAAAATTAGTCGCTGTTT
Organism: Gryllus bimaculatus; assembly: GCA_017312745.1. Lineage (NCBI taxonomy): Eukaryota > Metazoa > Arthropoda > Insecta > Orthoptera > Gryllidae > Gryllus > Gryllus bimaculatus. The sequence goes on from BOPP01000129.1 coordinate 2,781,780, forward strand.
GTAGAATAATTCTAGCGGTCGGCTGCTCTGATCCGTAGTTTTCCATAGTTTCCCCTATCTACACCACGCAAATGCCGGAGCAGTACCTTAACAAAAGGGCCACAGACCGCGCGATCTTTTCTTCTTCTTCTTTGTCCTATCCTCACTCCTTACTTTCACTTATACAAACCGCCTAGCACTACCACATATGCCAGGAGGCACGTCGGGAGCTTACAGTTTGTCCCAGCTGGGGAGAGACACCTGGTTAGGGAAAACGTGGCAATCGCGCAGTAGGTCGGCGCCGGATCTCGCCATTCAGACCATTCAGAAGACCACCGCCTCCTCCCGAGTAACAACCTGCCCTACACCTACACAGTCAATTACCTTTGCTCCAGCTGATGCGCCCGGATTCACTAACGATCAATCAGTTAGTCTCATAATTCCGAATGGAAAGTAAAGAATTATTTTTGGGAGGAAAAATATTTTGTACTACTTACTATTAAGGGGCCGTAGAGTGACTGGACACGGGATGTTTACAGGAGGGCTCGAGAGGCTTTAGATTGCGAAGCTCTTTTTTTTAGCAGTCTAGAGAATCTTTCTGCTCGTCTGATGAAACCCATATCCCTATTCATTGAATGTAATCTAACAAGAAATAGTTATTTATGATACGAGTGACTATTTCAATGTCTGTCCATGTCAAAGGTAATGTTAAGCAAGAGCGTAAGAATGTATTCAAATTAAACCAATCTCAGATGTCTATAGTCATATGATTATCACTGTGTTTAACTTTTGCACACTGCTCTAATCACTTTGTTTTCCGTTTTAAGATAAAGATATCAATTATTTAGGTCGCTAATAGCTTGTCTTTGAAGGGGTTGAAGAAACTTCGATAACAATTTTATCTTATGAGAGAAAACTTACATAATTTACCTCAGAATATTCTATTCAATATAAACTTAAAATATATGGTTTTGGTAATGTTTAAAACTTTGAATTAGAATCGACTATTAAAGATTCAGTGCCGAAAAACGGAAAAAGAAACAGAGAAAGTGGGTGAAATCAATTTCAAAAAATTTAAGAAGAAAATACAAATGGACCGTTAAAACTACAAATGAAGAAATTGCGCATTTTTAAGCAAATAATATGCAAAGTTTAGATGGTGAAGAGTACAAAGAATATGCTATCAAAACTATGTGGAACGTTACATAAAAAATTATTCATAAAAATACTTTAATGAGTAAACACGTGTATTCAATCCATTCGAAATTGACCAATCCCGCTGCTAATTGAGCTTCTACATCTTCCATTTCAAATTCTTACACGGAATAACTAGAAATAGATAACTAACTTCTTACAACTTTAATAATAATGTGATTTTAATAATCGTTCTTGTAAGTAGCTTTGTTATTGTATTTTTGAAAATTTTATTACTCTAAAATCGAAATGTATAGTTGAAATAATTTTCTGCATTAAACTGTTATTCGTATTTTCTTGTTTATAAGTTTTTCCAGGAGGCAGTGATAACTCTGAGCTGAATGAAAGTTTCACTTATTCCGGTAGCAATTTTGAATAATACTTCTCATTTTCGTAATTCCTGTAATTTTAATCATCCATTCGATTGCCTTAATTCGTGAAATAGTCCTATTAAATTTTATTCAAACTGCTGTGATATTACTTATGATAAAATAACTTTTACTACCGATATAAAGCACTATTTTTAGACACCCTTACTTTCTTTTTATTTTAGTTCAAATTGCACCTTCCGGTTAACTAGCTCCCAGTGACGTAATCTTCTGGATAAAGTAGGAGTCTGATATTACCACAGCACAATAAGAGTTATTCATCCACCACTTGACTGAGAAATTTGTGTTTGCTGGCGATACTTGCTAGTTCTCAAAAGAGGTAGTTTGATGTAGACGGTATATTTTTCAAGCGATGTTAATGTCTTGTGTATTTGTAAACGTTCTCTTTACCACACCATTTCGATTATATATCGTAGAAAAATGATGTTGGCAATACACTAGTGGAATCCAACTACATAATAGTTGTGAAGCATAATTGTCTTTGCTTCATTATTCAATAGAAAACTAAAGAGTTTCCAATACCATCTCACAAAGGAGAAATAAAATATATTATGTATATTTTGGTGGAAAAATGCAATAATTTTCTGCTATAAAAACACAATCGTTTCATATCAATAATTATTGGAAAATAATACTCTGCATCTTTATTCAAAATAATGACTGATATAATCCATCTCGTATGTATTATTATTGATCGTTACAACTCCTTTCTTAATTAACATTTTTTGCCTGAAATAAACGGACGTTGGGAACAAAAGAGAAATATATACGATGCATTCGTGGCGTTCCCAATTTCCAAAATTATTTCGCCCTTGCCGTACTCGGTTAGCTCATCTTGTTTTGTCGAAATACAAAACAATTCAATCCACGAAATCTTTTTCAGCATACTACACGGACGAGCCTCCATTTTGGAAATGAATATGCCAGTTACCACTTCATGATCCGTTCAACTTATCTTCCGGGTAATTCTCCGGGTATTCTTCAACCAGCAGAACTCGATCGCATTTCTTTCGTAGAGTATCTTTCTCTTACGCGTTAAGCTTGAAATAAAATATCTAAAAAATCTCATTTTGAAACATAGGGTATAAAACAACACAGCAAGTTAGCTCTGGGACACGAAAACCAGGTTTTAATGCTCTAAAAAGCATCATATTTAAGTTACGCAAGACAGTATTGTGCTGTAGCAGTGTTGCGGGTTGCATCTGCCCGTTGCATATTTAACTTAATGTACATTACACATATTATTGTAGTGTATTCAATGTATATTACACATGTTAATGTAAAACACATTATATATTAAATTTTTGCTATCTGGCATTCCTTTCTCCAAGATAATCTTAACTATGCCCAATCTAACACTCCTCCCTGCGCCGTGAATATGCTTTAATGGGGTACAAAGTTTTTCTCTCTTCGCGAAATTAGCGGAGTAATATACAAACTATTTATGTTATTTTATTTATTTTTTATTATTATTTTTATTATTTATTATTATTATTATTATTATTATTATTATTATTATTATTATTACCATTATTATTAGTGTTGCTTCCCTCCGTTAAATATAGTTGCACTAAATGCGATTGGGGTACCTGTCTTTTCGTTGTGGAAAGTGGCTCACAGGGATTCAGGCAGAAAAGGGCCAAAATAAAATTTAATACTCTCTTCTGATCTCACTCGAGCATGTTTTATCCAAGTGGGCTCTTCTGACGTGACGAGGGAGATGAAAGTGATGCGATGGTCTCTGTCATGTGACGCAGATAGGCGGCAGGTTAAGTGAAGCGATGAAAGATAATGCTGATATAATTACGGCCCCGGACAGCAGGGGGAGGGTCGATTGATGAGGTTGGGGACAGCTTAGTTTCCGGGGCCGACGCCAGGGGCGCGTTTGGCGCTGATGTCTGCCCGGGCGGGGCTTAAACGCTCTCATCTTCTCGTGAAATATTCACCATCTCTCCATCTGAATAAGTAATGCTGCAGAATATTAATGCGCTGCGATCTGAGTTTGACAGATGTGATTATCGGATCTTTAATGGCGCTTTATGAATCATAGCTTCCAAACCTATGAATGAAAATGAAACAAGTCGGTATTCTGTCATATGAATGTTTATCCTTTCAGTGCACCGATTAACTATTATTAATAGGTATATAAATGCATTTTCTGTACAGCAATAATTAATCCAAATATATTTGCATTATGTTTACTAAAATTTCAGAAATGTAGTAGTAAATTACTATCTAGGAACTTTTACAAATATAATTTTAACAAAGCTTAATAAAGCTATTAATATAGTAGCTTAATTTTTACAGACTTGTTTCGTTTTCTTTACAGGTTAATGCGTTAGAATATTAACCCATTATACTGTAAGTGGAGATATATGAATACATGTGTTTAGAATGCCGAATTTTATCAGCGCGCCAGAAAAATCTCCCCGCGTCGAGGCGAATCGGAAGCTCCTTTTCTCAAATTTAATTTACGTTGGTAGCAGCCAGATCACTGGGAAAGATGTGATGGGAACACTCCAGCATCCATTACGATTGTGGTAAGTACGCAATTTACGTTTTCATTTGTTACAAACTGCAGTTCGTGCTCCCTACGTGCTTTGTATTGCTAGCACACTCACCAGCCACTTGCATTACAGCGGAGAATTATTTCTGACGATCTATATGATTGATGTAATCAATTGTGTTACTTTGGTTAGTTCGTAAGGTACACATTTCGACGGAGGGAAGAAGTGTTCAGTTTCACAGTTCTAAAACGACTCTTCTCATGTTCTGCAAAGATGCAGGCCTTATATTTGAAACGATGTGCTGAAAGAGAATAATTGAAAGAAAATGAGAGCGTAGGCTTCCGCGGCCGGAGTCAGTATTTACTAGGCTGTCCGGGTGACGCCGCGTCCATGGCGTCATGAAATAATGAAAGAAAATGTTTTATAATAAAAAAGTAATAAAATGATCAAATTAAAAAAAACATGGAATAAATACTTTTAGAGAGAGTTGATTTCACACCAGGAAAAATAGATTGAAAAAAAGAAAATAGATTCCAGGAAATTATATTGGTGTATGAAATCCAATGTTAACCGTTACATTACGCATAATTATACAATTTATAGTAATCAAATGTTCTAATGAGAATAAATTGTCGTAAATAAAATATAAAAAATAAATTAGATAATAACAACAAAATATTTAGAACTAAATTAAATAAACATCAAGAAATGAAAATTGAATATTTTGCTCATAAATGGAAAATTGTTTCGAAGACGTTTTGCAGAATGTTTTATGTTTTAAAAGTTTGAAATATTACGATAAATAAACACACTGAAAATAAGTAGGTCATTTGAAGAATGTTCAACATGTAAAGATTACGATACAATTAATTGAAGGTAGATTAATAACGAGATAATAGATTTAAAGTTCATGATATGAATTATAACCGGATTTTCGAAAGTAACTATCTATAACGTTATACGTAACATAATGCTTAATTTGACGATTATCCACTATTATTAAGTGTTCAGAGCACAGAGTGATAATGGATCATCACATTCTAGGTGACTGATCAAGCTCACACTCCACTTCTCAGATATGCCGTGAAACTCCAAGTGCAACGGAAAGTTTGAGGAGTGTGAGGGGAACATCAAATGTGGAAAGAGGAAGTTACATAAAGTTTTCGAATTCTATATCCGTATCATGTTAAATAATTATATTTAAAGTAAACGTATCTGCTGTTGGTGTTAGTGACATTTTCCACACTTATTGCCATATATTCAGCCTTCATATTTTAGAATTTTCCTATTTGAATTATTTTCAACCTAAATAACTTTCTTTGTATACTCTTGTGTGTTCAGTAAACCTGTAAAATACGTGAAGCTGTATTTGATTAATTAGAGTTAAGTAGGATATGCAAGTACTATGTTTTAGTAATTGAAGTAAAATAATCTGAACTAATGAGATAATTAGAAGTATACCAGTCATATTCGCTTTAGAGAAAGTAAACTATGACGCTGCGATTTCTCATTACAGATCAGAGAACTTTATATACGAATTACAAACAGTGTTTTATAATGTGATCACACCAACGTATAATAGTAAACGTATTTGATTGTTCTATAGATAAAATGCAAGACACTAATATAATTCATCGTATACGCCATATTTAAAGCGTAGAAATGAGTATTCAAAATTACTTGAGAGAAAATGTAAAGGATCCATGTTTGTTATAGGTAACTTTTAATAGGCATTTTGAATTCCACCACTTAAGGGTATGATATATCATATAATTATATTCGTATGTTATGACAATCAAGAAAATATCTTAGGCACATAATATTCCCAGGCACATGCGAAAAGGGTGTCGGGAGGTAAAGTAGTAGTGTCAGCAGCGTCGTTCTCCCAGCGGTTGGCCACCTGTCGTCGGGTTTTCTTTGTAGGGTCTGTTCCTATAGTTTGCAATTCCATCTTTACTCACACACAAAGTAATGAATATTTCAAGAGAAAAGTTACGGACGCGTTTTTGACTGTTAGAGTCACAAGGGGGCTGGTCATCACTCGAGCGACAGCGTAAAATAGCGGCTCGAGCGTTGCCTTTGGCGCTCACAGGCAGCATACTACGAAGTGCAGATTAATTCTTCCATCGGCGCACCTGCGGCGGCCAGCGCCGTGGCGTTCGACCCAGACGGCTGAGAAGGGAGAAATTCAGGGTGCGGGTAGCGGCAGGAAAAGATTTGCCCATGTGGGGCTTCCTGTGGCGGTGCAGGAATCAGTGTGATGGTGTCCAGCGCCCGGAGATCCCAATGGGATCTATTGGGGGTTGAGCTCAGAGGTGTGTATGAGGCAACGGCTATCAGTAAGGGCGATAGGCAACTATTGTGAACACGTTGATTTACAGATTGAGCAGTAGACAAATGTCATTATTGACGGAGAAAGGTGTAGGGCAGAAAGAAAATTGGCAGAGGATTGAGATAACTGACAAAAGGAAGCAGGGCATTGTGGATGGTGGTGAAGAGTTGTGAAAGAGGGACGGGAGGAAAGCTGACGGTGAAAAGCAAACCAGTAAAAGAAGGATAAAGAAAGAGAGTGAGAAGACAGATTGGTAAAAGAGGGTCAAGACAAAGAAAGCGAGACCCACAACTCATACCTCCCAAAAGAGAGTGTCGCAGGATGATGAGGCAACGGAGAAAACAAGAGAGAGCATGATGAGGGTGAAACGAATGAAGATGATAAAGTACAAGAACGTTGGCGAAGAGTTGGGAATGACAAAAAAGGAAAACGTGAAGCGAAAGATTAAGAAAAAGAACACAGAACGTTGTGGAGGGATGTTGGATGTCGTGGAGGGAAAGCAGGGGACAATACAGACATTGGGGGTGGAGCGGGCGAGCGGCCTGTGGCGGAGGCAGCCGAGGTCGTTGGCGTCGCCGGTGGCTGCCCGAGGTCGTGCGGAGGCGGAGGTTGGCGTTGTGGCGGCGCCGACGCCTCCAGCGAACTAATTGGTGCCCCACAGGAGCCGATCGATGGCGCTTCCCTATCGCTGCCCACGAGGCCTCCCACGGGCCTCGCACCGCTCACAGGAGAGGCCGCCCACCCTGGCCTACCTGAGCCCGGACACGGCAATTATCGCTTCAATGGAAAGCGCGCCGCATCCAATTACATTAATAAATTGGTCAGATGGATTAACTCACAGAGTAGACTATGTGTATATATACATATTCAGAAAAGGATGTTTTATATTTTCATTAGTAAGGTTATCATCAAATTTCTTTAGGAAATAACAGGAAAAAGCGACTTCGAACGTTGGCACCCAGATCAGCCCTGAGGAAGACCACGACAAGAAGATCGAAATGTCGCAATCACAGCCTTCGACGTGGCGTCATTCGGACAGCCAACAGCCCTAGCAAGACTGATCGCGGAAGCCTACGACTTCATTTCTTATAATTATTTACTACATGATTACTATTTCCCTAGCATTTTCAAATAGTTGAAGAGAATAATGTTTGTAAGTAAACGTGATGTTTGTTTAATAAATATACTGTGTAAGAAACAAAAAATAAATAAAAGAAAATTAAACGAGGAGTGAGAATTAGTCACCTAAATAGGACTAATTACTAATTATTAGAACGGAAAGATACACAAAATAAAGAACCTGTTTATAAAAAGTGAAGATGTATTATCTCTGGTGTGTTTCTTTCCCTTCTGTCATACAATCCACGCTTTTCTGTTGATTCTTGCAACATTCGTTGCCTTTCGTTTCTTTTCAGGGGTATATCAACTGTTTAATATAAAACAGGTCCCCTTTAAAAGATTACTCATTTCGTAAAGTACACAACGAGACATTAGAAATGGAGGAACTTAATACAAGATGAGAATTTTGAAATACGAAAAGTAACTGTACATATTATTTTTATCTAAAAAGGAAGAAATGGAAGATCTTAACAGAAAATGAGCTATTTTCTGGGAAAATAGTTTTTTTGTTCCACAATTTTCAGGTAGGTAAATATGAGTGAAATAATATCTTCTAAAAATTATGCTTAAACAAGACTTATAATTATAGAAATCGGGTACTAAACGACTGACATTTCCAATTTTAAATTTACAATTTTATAATAACGTATGAAAAGTATGCAGTGCTGTGTTTTGTATGCATTTATTATTCCACTACAGTACATTTACTTCCTTCTTTTCTCGTTTCCTTCTTTCAGACTTATTATTTGCTAATTCATTTACTGTTTGAAACAGTAAACCTAAGATTGCTATTTAATGTTAACACATTAAATTAATAAGTAAAATCTATTCATTTGTTATTATAGATCACCCCCGACACGAATTTGACCAAACTTGAACTAAATTTATATTTCCTAACGTACACTGAAAAATGTCTGCTCGAAAGAACAACAATCTGCCTAAAAGGAGATGTTATTAAACAATACTAGAAAGGAGGTAACCCAAGATGAAATACCTGACATTTAGCCCAATATATCTGGAATACCTTTCCCCACGGTAGTTGCTTGCCACTGGGGTATAATAAAATAATAGGAAGGAAATACATTTGAATCGGTGGCGAAGATTCTGGGTAACTACGAATTCCGTAGAGGAGCGTGTGAGTACGAGCAGAAAGATATATCGCCGCTACCTAGCCACTTCTCAAGTCGCCTCTTTCAAATGAAGCGACTCTCGGGGGCACTATCAGAACAGATGGGAGAACACACGAAACACTTATAGAAAGCTTTGCCGGAGACGCCAGTTCTGAAATGGAGGCAAATTTAATTCAACTCAATTGAATAATTTGTTTCCATACTCCTATATTGGTTTTTCCAGCACATTGTAATTGTTTCCAATTACGATTACGTTATAACGTAGTACCTGCTTTCAATTGAAAAAAAAATGCTTAAAAGTATTCACTCTAAATAAACTCAACCATCATACCACACAACAGTTAGTTTGCTCTACTATCAATCACTACAAATGTGTATTTTTTATTTAATGTCAATAAAAACCTAATATATTTTGGAAATACCATATTCACTGAAGGCGGAATTAATTCACGTGTGCGGTTGATTAATATTCTTGGGCAAATCAACTGCTCCGATCACAGTCCAGATGGTGAAGAAAATGGGTTTAATGCTAGGAGTTGGTCCCTCTCACGCTGAACGATGTGATCCGGAGCTCACCTAAACGTAGGTTTGCGGGAAATGTATACCTCCAGGTACCTTTTCCAACGAGACATCGCTACATCCGTAACACGTTCTAATGTTCTCTTAGAAGGCTAGCGTTGCTATCCCTGATGCGGGCACGGGGATTTGAAATGCACATAAGAAGGGATATTTTATTGGTGTCTGGTCGATTGTTAGAAAGATGTGCTACCGCAGGTTTTGGGGTATATTGCCGTATTGTGGGATTATTGCAGGCTTGCATTTTTTCGCTCTCACAGATGATCCATTAAACACACATTGTGATTGTGTTTGCTTCAGTAGGTCATTTAAAAAAACTCTCACGCGTTGTGATTGTGCCTGCCTCAATTGGTCGATTAAACAAGATCCCATCCTGTCTCTTCGACGGCACATGAGCGCAGCCTCTCGGGGCGGCGTAGCGAGGTCCAGCGTTGAGGAGCGGCGTGGCCGGCGGCGCGGCACTCGGCCGAGGGCGTGAGGGGGCGGGGCGGCGTCGCCCGAGAGCAAGAGTTAGCGAAGCACAGGGTTGGCGAGGGCACGGGCGCTGGGGCTGGGGCTGCGGTGCGGCGGAAAGGCGGCGGCGGCAAGTGACGGGTTGGAGCGGCAGCGGAGACGAGAAGGCGCATTGACGTCGGCTACGCGGAGAGGGGAAAGGGAGAAGACGATGGGTGGAGCGGAGCGGGGAATATTGACTACGAACCAGGGCTGGTGGTCGGTGCAGCCGTGCAGGGCGTAGGTCCCGGGTTGTTCATGGGATACATATGACTTGCAGAATTGTGGGAGTATGTAAGTTTCGAGGGAATTAGCCAGCTGGAAGTTGTCATGTGCAGGTAACAAGGGATATTGAGAACGGAAGGAAAGGGGCCAAGTTGGTCAGACTCCAGGAAAGCACGGAAGAACTACAAAATAGAATTCTGTTTTCTGTGAAGTAATTTTTTAAACGTTATCTTATATTAGAAGCAATAGATTCTTTTCAAAAATAGACAGTAAATAACAATTATTTTCTTAATTTTTTGCATTTGCATCAAATTTGTTAGGAAATAATTGCTTTCGAACTATTTCCAAAACTTTATGTTCCTAAATCTCACGCTTGGTTGTTACAAAAAATAAAATTTAATTCGTAGGAGAAGATGTAAGGGCGAGGTACTATTTGTTAGGAATGAAGAAAAATCTTACTTACAATTCGTTTACCGATGCAAATAAGTTTTCTATAACTCGGGAAGGAAAATGTCTATTTTTTCGAAAT
>BOPP01000129.1:2794158-2813029 GCA_017312745.1 Gryllus bimaculatus
TTTTTCAAATATTTCTAATCTCGCGATTTTTTTACATATATTTTTATTTATTTTAAACTTTTACTCATCTTTCAACTATTCATAATTAAAATGATGGGAAGGGATTCTGGAAGTCAAGAAAACGTGCGCAGATGATCTCCCCCACACGTCACATACAGTTTTTAATTAAATATATCTCAATCTAATTTGATTTTTACGTATCAAGGATCCACAAAACAGGGATTCTGGCAACACCATGTGTTAGAGCTTTTTCCTAAATTAGCAACTGGATTTATCTACTTTTTCGTCATTGGGGACCGGCAATAATTTTTTTCTGCCGAAAATCCGCCGGTCTTTTTCGCGTTACATTACACAACTTTCCCTACACTACATATATTACTTCGAATACACGAATGTATACGGGAAAGTAAAAATCACTAATAATAGTTAACACTAAACACCGAAAAATTAAATGTAAACTCACGACTCAATTGAATATTTATTGTCATTCAAGTAAATATACATTTTTCGAGGTATAATTTAATAAAGAACATAAATGTTGCAAAAATTCCCTACACAATTAGCTCGTTTTTTACTCCAAACATGGAAGATTTACACATACGCTCATTTTCATTTTAGCTTTCCGCTGCTAGGAACCTACTCATAACTTCTACGCGTGAATTGTCAGGAAGCGAGCATGTAGATGGCGTCTTCTTTTTACCAACTGCAAACAAATCCTTCAGATTGCGCGGTAAGGTGTTAGAACGGTGCCCATCATTTTCGTCTAATATATTAAATAGGTTAACAGTGTCTTGAGTCACGATGTCAAGGCCACCAACATTTTGTGATGGCCCAGCTTCAAGCATGCCATGACTATCACCACGCTCGAGAACACGTGTCGAAAAATTGTTCAAATTACTATCGCTATCGCTGAAATCACCTGCCTGATCACGGACTGAATCCTTTTGGGCAGGGGAAGATGCATATTTCTCGTGGAGCCACTTGTCAGCAGCCAGTAGCTCGTCCAGGGCCCATTCTAAGGAGAAAGGTACCACGCTGGTTTTTCTGGCGAGGAGCGATCGTGATGAAATCCTTCTCATTTGGGCATACTGCGCGGCGCCTGCTCCTGCTGGCGTTGCTTGGGGAGTAACAGTCTGGCTAGGATTCGGTACGCTGCATGCTTCCTCAGTGGCAAGGAAGTCGACGTAACGGGCGCTCTTTTGTAGGAACGCGTTGAGCCACGGAGCCCTGGAGCTCCCGGTTTGAATTGAGGGGGTTTTAGAAATATATGAATGATTTGCTTCGGAGGATCTTTGTTCGTTGCAGCCCGAAGCTCCTGCAATGTAAATGAAGCACATGAATAAAAACCTCAGGTGACCCACTGATCCGTATTAAACTTATACACTTAAATACCTACAACTTGAAAATGCATTTAAATTAATGCATGTTAAATGCATGCTAACAGCAACGCACATGATTCATTCATGTATAACACTTTCTTTATGTGCATGATACTTTCTGTCCGCAATAACATTTTAACATTATCTTTAGTTCTCTCGTATTCAAGAGCTCTAGACAAAATTGCATTATAAATCAAATTTCACGAAGCTGGAAAAGAAACGCAAATTTTACGAACACGGATGATGAAAAATCTTCAATTTTCAGCAATACAGAAGATCAAAATTGAGTGTCACCTTACGTTTTACTGTTAATAGAACTGTAAACATTTCTTTATTTCGTTGCACAAAAAAGCATAAATTGTATTATCTTTGAATCACATTGAACTACACAAGTGTAATGAAACTAGAAACAGAAAGCATTTATTTTTGACAAAAACAACATGTTCACCTATCCAAGCAATCATACACTGCAAAATAGGCATCTGAACAAAAAGTAGTTTTTCACTCATGCAACAAAAAATAGTCGCTGGGCAGCTGACTTATACAAATGCTCCATGTTAAAAATAAAAAACCGACCGTCTTTAAAACGTTTTTTCCCCTTCATTTTACTCGATGAAACAAGACTTTTTGGTCTCAAATAACTTAGGAAACTAGAAAACATAAAAATTCAAACTTTTGCTCATGGATAATTTGACAGATACATTATCTGATAAAGTTTTGTATGTTATCGCCAAAGAAACGAAAAATTCAACAGGCAGGTACCTGTAAATTCTTTCATGTTAATTCGATCATTCTGATAGGTACGAAATTGTAATTTGATATCTGTTTCTGATCTTGCAATGGCAAAACGGTAGCCCCACTTCAAAATATAACAAAACACTTAAAAGTGAAATATAAAGTTGAATACATTCAACCTTTTGGTTTGGTAATGAATAACACCACAAAGTTTTTGTTCCATGTTCTTGTAAAATAGAAAGGCTAAATGTGATATATAAATTATTATTTTTTCACTTGAATGTGATTTAAATATTATTTATACCGTCAAATTTTTAATACAAAATAGCAGAAGAACATTTTGTTCCTTCCTTGCAACGTCTCTTTATCTTAAAAAAATGTGAAGACAGTTTGGGAAATTTCTGAAAGTGCAATAGTGCCATATAATTCAGTGCATTGTTATTACCTACAAAAGAACAAATGTGGAGCTTAATTTGAGAAAATCTTGTGTATATGTTTGAAAATTGACACGATTTGCTTTAAATTATGCAAAACATTTTGAAATCAGTGTGAATAATATTTAAGTGCTAATATTCACGAATATGTTGCAGTAAAAAATAGTAGCTTCAATAATATGGGTGTAAGCGACGTGCGAAAAACAAGTTGAACTTTAGCAATTTTCAAAAACTGATTTTAATGAAAGTGAAACTATTATCTTAAAGATTCTAAGGAGAAAGCTATATAAGCAAAAAATTTCTGACAAAATTTGTAAAGATTCTAAGGAGAACAATTTTAATGTTTTAGTCACTTGGTATAGATATAGTATATTTATTACAATACACGTGTTATGTTAAAGTTAAATGTTCCCTTTGAAACTTGCAGGGTCTCGAGTCGATCAGCGAATACCCAATTTTGAAAATTCGCTGTATATTGTTTGCACGGTTAAAGTATTGCTTCATAAGTAATTTTGAAATCCATAATTAGACTATTGAATTACCGTGGGACCGCAGGGAGATTGTACTCTTGATGGCAAAGGGAAAAATATTTAAATACTGTTATGTTTGCGAAAGTTAAAAGTGAACAAACCGAAAAATAATCCTCCCTATTTTAAAGTCAGTTAAAACAAATGCGAAGAAACATTCAAGACAATTATTGTCTCGATTTCTGAACATTGTGTTCTACAGTACGTGAAAATCGCAGCCGTTTGCACGTTTTGATAACAGTACAAAATGTAAGCTAGTTCACTCAATAAGATCAATACTTCCCTTCCATGGCAAGTTTTTAGCAATACATCAAGCGATAATCTTCCTGCAACTACGTAAAACCATCAAGCGAAATTTATACGTTAGGGAATATAGCTAATTGTTATATTATGCCATTTCTACGGGTACTTTTCAATATTTATCAAAAACCAGCTTTACTACTCTGTACTCACCTTCTTGTAACAATGCAATTGAGTTTGTGCTATGCATTCTTGTATTGTGAATACTATTCGGGAAATTCATCATGGAACAAGATCGCACCAAATGTTCTACCCAATTTCTGAACAATTCGGTCTGCGTCTTTCCGAAAACTCTTCTTTTGGGAGCAACAAACCAGGAACTCGGTAGATTACCTTCACTCTAAATGGCTGTCCGTTATTCTCTTGACAACCAACATGTACTTCACAATCAACTGTTTCATTTTCTAAATGTTCAGTAGAAATACTGAAAATATTGAAACAAGTATGATAATTTTATAAATTAAGGACTATTATTAACATAAATACTTTTTTATTTGATCCTTATAAAACATGAAATAGAATACAGTATGCACGAGGTAATGTGGTCAGCGGCCTTCTACACGTATCAAATTTGCAAGAAATTTACGAAGTAGTTATAATTTTTATTTCGAAAATGAATGATTTGCATTGAAGTGAAATTCATAATTCCTGTAAATGGATTAAACATCACATGTATAACCTACGTATGAATATACATTGTCGAGTCTGCCATTTCTGTATTTTACACATATCTTACGTCATATATGAATGGTATGTCTTTAATTCCTTAAATATCTGTATTACTTAGCAATCATTTACTCCCCAACAGCATTCATTCAAATTTTAATAATACTTAATCATGGTGAGTATAACATTTTGTGAGGTTAGGTTTAAGCTCTCACTGCATGCGTAAACGAGAAAAAGATGTTATATGCAAAGTGATTGTTGGTGTCGTGTCATAAGCGAAATTTAGTAATTTTTTTGAATAAAATAGTACACGAAGACTTTCTTTCATTATGACTTGGAGGAAAGTAATGTTCTTTACATTGAGAGAATGAAGAATATACGTAGTAATGAAAGATTACAGAATATCTATACTTACAGATACTCAAATGTCAAACTCGATGAATTGCAAGAGGCATGTCTTACTTGCTCTTTAGTATTCAGTACAGTTAGGATGTTTTTGTGATAAACAAAACCAAAATACAGACCATTACATGTAAATTTGTTTAAACACATGATCCACATTGTCACATTCATTTAGATTACTGATTTGTTCACAGTAGGTAAGAAAAACGGTGCAATTTGTTCTTTAGAACGTTATTTCATGTATTTATCAACGATAACAATACAAAATAAAACACCAGAGTAACGAAATGAAGAGGCATCAAAGACGTCAACGCTCATTGAAGATATGCACCCAGCTGTCATCAATTCTATATTATCCTTAAATTGCGATTGACCTTAATTCTCAAATACAAAAAATTAATAAAACAAATAACGCAACATTCTATATATTCCAATAACTCAATAGTCATATAGTATATTCATAGTTCATTTTCGTTAGAGCCTTTTTACCATATTTCTGAATGCACAAAAGTGCCAGGATGTTTTGAATAGTTTGCCACCACATGGGTTCATCCATTCCGTAGCCCTTGCAAAACAGTTGGGAAGTGTACACAAATGCAATAGCATGCAAGTCAGAAAATCAAAATATTCAACAATCGTGACCATAACTTCCAGGGGATGTCAGATAAAAAGGAAACTGAAAGATATTTATTTCATTATTTCTCTAATAAAGGTTGGTCATATTGAGGTGTAGTAGCGCTTTTCATATCAATTGTTCGTCATGGAATTTTTATAATTTTATGTTTACTTTCTGTCATTTGAACAAGCCAAGACGGTTATATTATAAAAGCGAAGGAAAAGTCATGGTGCAAAAGTTCATGTCACTACGTAAGAAACCATGTTATTTATCTTTTGGCTCTTATATGCTAGAATATACTAGTCGTTGGGTCAACATCATGAGACATTCGTTTTTTGCAATAATTTACATTTCTCTCCGATAACTACATGCTAGATATGTGAATCTTCTACTTTAAAATGTGACTGTTCATTTACCTAGTTTAACAATTTGGATGGATTTCGCGAAGGTCATATAATTTTTGGCATCTAAATTTATTCACTCGCTTCTCGAAGATGTAAGAGCTAAATGGTTATTTTATTGACAAGGAACCTGTAAGATTTCTGCAGAAATTACATCTCATAATTCTCCGAGAGATGCATTTTGTCAATGTGATATTGTTTCTATCCGTGATTGGTTGTTAACCCGTGGTTGGTATTATCCACAGAAGTTTTCTTGAGCCCTCAATATTGCTAAATGCGACAGGAGAGGGGGAGTTTGATTATTTTGTTGACGGAATTATTATATCAAGTATTCAGCTTGATTTTCGACAGGAAATAGTTTTTATTTCACGAAAGGGAGCATTTCTGTTTTTCAGATTTTGTCAGCAACGTCCCTTGATATAATTTATTTTTAATTCACCTAATGAGAGTATAAAAGTGGGGGTTGGTATTCCGGAGCTCCAGAAAACGAGCGCGTATAATCCATAAATTGCATATATCTTATTGCTATATTCCTTTTTAATTTAAGAATTTAAATTACATCTATGAGTTATTTAGTTTCAGGTTATATAAAACACTATACTGAAATCACTTTCACAATATTTTACACACGTAGCATTACAAAAGAACATAATCCTTGAGAAAGGGTGCTGTGAGGTGCATGCCAATACCACACCATGCTCCCTCACACAAATTCCATTTAGATCACAGGGATGTGAGCAATAAAAATGCATTTTCCTTACTTAGTTATACCATACACTTTTATTGAAAATCATTAAGAAATTTCCAAACCAAATAGAAGTTTCTTTGTTAACAATAAGGCACTTGTTATCGTATTCCGATTGACACCCCTGTAATTTTTTCATCGTTGAACAAATGCTGGCATAATCCGTTTTTCCGTCGATATACTAATTCAACTGTGTTTCAAAATCAGTTACAACAGTTAATACTAACTGAAAATGCTTAGATTGGAGACCAATATTTCGCCATCATAGTACGACCAACGTTTTTCAACAATGCACGCCAGGGTTGCCAAGTACGGCAACATAATCATTAAT
Source organism: Gryllus bimaculatus (assembly GCA_017312745.1). Lineage (NCBI taxonomy): Eukaryota > Metazoa > Arthropoda > Insecta > Orthoptera > Gryllidae > Gryllus > Gryllus bimaculatus. The sequence goes on from BOPP01000129.1 coordinate 2,800,695, forward strand.
CACAGACTAAAATATAAGAGAAATAGCTGAAATATATTTTCAAGTAGGAGAAAGTAAATAATGTATACAAATCTGTAGATAGTGAAAACAATATTTATACAAGTCAATTTGTGAATTGTGATTTAGACAATTTTTCATTTTCGCATGTCTACCCGACCCTTTCTTGTTGGTAACGGTGCAGCTGCAGCCAAGTCAAGCATTTTTATCAGCAGCCCATTGCTGGCAACATGTATATTTCCACACCTAATTACGCTACTGGTACGTCAGGTAGCCTCATGAAGCTACCTAATCACAACTTTTAATAACAATAGGAAACTTATGTTAAGAAGCCATGGATGCGTGTTTGCACAGACGTTGTTTGCTGCCATCTACTGCTACTGAAGAGTCAAATAGCAATAATTGTTAATATACTGATATTCTTGAACATTGCTATCGCAAAATATAAACGTTTGGTTCCAATCTTCAAGCTCCAGACCACTTACAGAGGTGGTTGAGTGGCAGCTGCTTTCAGCTAGGGGGTGGGTAAATGTACATATTATAGGTCCTACGGCCACATTAAAATGACAAAAAAGCAACTTATGAAAAATGTCACTGTCACGCTTTGGATAATTTGTTTTCAAAACGAAATAGGGTATTTTCATTTATCTTTGTGTTGGTAATTGTTGTTGCCAACATTTCCCGAGTTACGCGGTGTCTACCACAGGGAACGCATAATAATGCGAATAGGAAATGCTGTTGATTTATGCTACGAAAAAATAAAGACTTCAAGGATTCTGTCAAAATATTATTGGTGAATCTGGGTGGGATTGTTTCAAGTCACTGGTGTTATTCTTTCGTTCATTGTTTTATTTTACTATATTTCACGTCTTATAGCTCATGTTGATTGTGTTGCCAGAGAGTATATATCTATTCAGAGTATATACTGTTGTTGCTTAGTTTATTTCAAATATTTTTAGCTCTAGTTCAAATCATTTGTTATGCACTAATTTTCTGTGCGTTTGTTATTGTTGTTTCAATATTGTTTGTTTGATCGAATTCATAAACTTATATTTCTTTTCAATTGCAAGTGATTAATGTGTTGTTTATTCCTAAATCAATGAATCAAAAATCCAAGTATATAAAGGGGACTCATGCACCATCTTTACAGTAGGTATCTTATGTAGAAGATGGTGACTCATGTTAATATTACTCCCACAACTTTTTTGAACCTTGCTTCCCCCTCTCTGGCACAATAAACGCATTCGGAGGAAGGCAAAAGCTCGCAGCGATACTGATGACAACATTCCAAACACATCTTCACTGGCGCGAAATACAAACAATTTTCTTTGAAGACCAGAACTTCTATCGCTTATTTCTCAAAAAATTAAAAAATGACCGAAGAAGGTAAAGATCTATCACAGGAGATACCTCGAACTCCTGATAAGTTAGAACGCAAATTATTGAGGACGTTGAGAAGGCATGACTGATTCTCCAAGGATTGCAGACAAATTCTTCATAAAATCTAGTGGACGATTCTTAACTAATACCCCCACTCTACTCGCATTTTCTTCAATCCATCGTTCAAGGAAAGTTGCGCGAGTAATAACCAAATTTGTGATATCACGGGGGGCTGGCAAAACTATTGCAGGTAAGTAAATACTTTTCATGATTTCAGTCTTATTTTGTAACTGTTTTATAGAGAACTTGCATAATTAGTAGACATTCATTATTATCAACGACCAATAATATGAAATAGTAATGAGTATAATTATTAGATTGACCCGTGGAGGTGCACGAATATGCAAAACCTTTTGTCATTGTACAGTACGACCATTCGATTTTCAGCAACTTCGTGAAAACAATATTTCTTTCTCCATAATTGGTAAAACAAAGAATCTGAAGGAACTTTTACAACTTTTAGCTCTATTAAATGAAACGAATTAAAGTTTTCATTCATTAATACACAATGGGTAAATTGAAGCAAAGTCACCTAAAATTAGAGTGTTAAAATTCAAAACGTCAATATTGAATAACTTTGAGAAATAAATACGAATTTGGTCATAACATACGAGTAATATTATTCTGAACGTCCTACTTCTTACCTCACAAATTAAATAATTAAAAAAATTGATGACTTTTACAAATTTTTCCGGAGACTGCTGCAACTTTCCCACTATTAATAAAGAAATTAAAAATTGACATTGGTTCTGTACTATTACCTTGGATGTGACACATCCATCGGATTTTTTTCATACAAAATGAAATGCCTAGAGAAAACACAATTATTGTATCAGTCAGTCCATGTAAATTTATTGGAAACTCTGCCGTATTGTTGCGCTGATGTGTTCAGTCGCATCCTTATTATTGTGATACTTGCGCTCTAACTGCGGTTGGTTGACTAAACCCCAGTGGACCTTCAAATAATAGCTGTGATGCTAGTGGCGCAGAAAAAACAATATTTTCAAATATTGTAAAATTTGGTGCATTTAACTTACCAATGAAATCGCAGTAGCTGATATTGTTAAACTCTCGTTCAAAAAGTCCCAACCCCAATGAATTGCGTGTGACCTCCATACGGTATATGTACTGTCTTATTGCAATTTCAAAATTATAATCGCCGAAACAAATACTTGCAGGTTGTGATGGTAATAGTTGAATTTTAATACTGCTATATTTTTACGCCTTTTTGGTAATATGCACAAAAATGCACGTACCCGTAGCACATTTGCATTAGCACAAACGCTAAATGCAAAAATGAAGATTATTCCAATTTGTTCGAAATTCTGTCGTAACATCTTTTACAAACTAAATTGATTCTTCCTGATTCCTTAACACTTCCACATTTTTTCTTCCGTAATTTTTGAAGCGATTGAAACTTCACAAACTCAGCCTAATTTGTGTCATCTTTACTTCTGCAATTGAATTGAGTGAGGCAAATATCCTTTTACGTTGCGTAACTCCTACACTAGTGTGAAACCCTTAAAACAAAACTTATATAATACGTTTGTTGATTATGATATAAATAGTTATTAAAATATTGTATATATTATAAATATCGATATTTACAGTTAAACAAAAATATCATAATATACAACAATATTTTTTTCGTATTCTTGTAGTTTTCGTACCTCTAATGTTTTAAATATGATATAATAATTTTTTTAATTCGTGTTTTTTGTCACGTTGGTGGTTTTCCGGCACTTTCTTGTGGGAAATTCTTCAGACTGATTAGAAAAACATCCTCTATGAAGCGCAGTTTGAGTAGCCACCAACTAACTTGGGAAGCTATTTTCTCAAGCAAAAGAAACAAGTATAAGGTGATTTTGGCATCTTGTGGCTTTCACTTTAAACTGGAGATATTGAAATAACAGATAAAACCGGGATACCGTTATAACAAAATCCTTCTTCTCTTTAGTACCGACGTGACAACACCGCCTGAAGCCCACATGGTGAGGTGGAGAAAGTTGGCATCTTTATAATTCTATGAGTTGAACGCCGAAACTTTTGTCCGCGCGCGCAAGGAAAGCTCATTTTTCGTCGTAACGCCGACGCGCGGAAGTACCGATGAGGTACAAAAACGACTTCCTGAGTCCTCGCCTGCGGGCGCAGCGCACTTTTCGCGTAAACAACCCTGCGGCTGAGGACGGCGAGAATCACTTGTTTGTCGAAGGCGCGGCCGGCGCCCTGCGAGGAAGGGGGGGGCGCAAGGACGCGCCAGCCTCCGAGAAGCCCTCGCGCCTTGCCCCCCCCCCCCCGCTGGAGGCCGGTCGCGCAGCGAGGAGCCCCCCAAGTGCGGCAGGTCGTTGTTTTGCCCGCGAAGTTGATCTTTCGAGAGCTGGGAGAGCCTATATCGTACGGCGGCGGATCTAAACACACGACGGTCCGGGATAGCAGTCTTCTTTTTACGCCCAAGATTTACAAACTTCAGCAGCAGCTACCCGAAGCCTGAGAACGACACCTTGCAGTGTTTTGTGGGCTCTCCTGCGATGTAGCTTATGCTTTGGTCCCTCGCTGAATTCCTCACAGAAGTTTGTGAAGTATGTGCATTGTTGCAGATATTATGAATTCAGGGTTACATGAAAACACTTCCAACTTAACGAATATGAATGTATTTCATAATTACTGTCGTAAACAAATGAAACGCTGAAATACATTATGAAACTAGACGAGTAAATATATCAAGAGTAGTATAATATACTGTGATTTAGGTCATCTTCAGAAAACAAGTTAAAGACGGAAAAACAATTTTCTCCTTTTGAAGCATAATTGCATAAAGTTTGTAATACAAAGCCGAAATAAAATCTTGGTTTCTTTTAACAAAGACTTTCTACAAAAGGCAGAACAAAAGCCTGAAAACGAAGGTAAATACAATATCTTATAGAAAAGGTAAGACCGTACTTTAACATAAGTGACCAAAGACAGATGTTTTATTCGTATCGGGGCTCTCTCAACAGCAAAATTCAATCACTGAAATATCTTATTAGGTCCGCCTTAAATCTATTGCGATCTTTATTCGGGAAATAGTATTTGAAAATCAAGATGTTTTCGTCAAGAACTGAAGCAATATTTATTCCGCATGATTTATTTATTTATTTTCTTATTTATTTATGTATTTATTGTCGACAATATGAACTCTTTTTGACCATAAACTGTGTGAGAAACACTATGGGAAGAAGTGAAATCTGTGCAGCTTTTTGTGATCTGGCATCACTAACTCCCTCTAACTCAGATACACTTTATGCTCCTTCAATTTTCCCTCTTAAACTTCCTTCGAAGAACATGTTTGAAGGCAACGTGTTGTATTACTCGTACAAAGAAGAATGAGGTCTTATTCATATTCTTGAGAGAGAATAATGAAAAAGTGAAATGCAGAATACAAAATTTGAAATAGTTGTTTAGAGAATTTAAACTGTAAAAACGAACTAGTAGTACAATAATTTGTTGATGTTTTTCTTAATATAATATTATATTGAAGAAAGGTTCTTAGTATTACAGCGCTACTCATACAGTCATTCCATATAATTGCTCTCGACAATCGCAAGTTGCATACTTGACTTCAGGGTCAATACCAATGGAATATTATTGCAGATATCGGAATTCCCATATTCACTGAAACACGGAAAGCTTTAAAGAGTTTATGGGATTAAAAATATTTTTTTTCACGTCAAGTTATTTCTTCTATTTAGTACGTAGAATACGTTCGTATTTGGAAAATTTGTCTGATTTCCAACGTGCGTGTAAACAATTTGTTTTCAATGCACTCGTGTTATTTTATTTGATAGTTAATTTGTTTTAAATTTCTGCCTCGAAAAATCATTATTTCAAGGGACAGGAATTTATTAGTATTGCAAATGCTTTTAACTAAAAAGCAGACTATAACCTTTGTTCCTAACCTGAACGTAGGAAGTTAATACAAGTACAGCACTCTCAAGTAGACAGGATAATGAAAACAAGTTCTTTTCGATTCAAAATATTTAATTTTTCTTCAAAATGTAAAATTTGCCAAAGATAACATCACATATTACTGATCTATTTCATTTGATACGGGCAATTTACTTGCTATCCCATTTCATCAATGTTTTATTTCCAAAATCAAATCGCCTATCACTGCTGCCGCAATCCCTCTGGCCCACATCTCAGTTGCTGCCAGGCGGCCGATCTAGTCCCACTCAGTGCCGACGCGCGGCGTGTCGCGGCGCGTCGCGTCTTTGCACGGCAGGAGACGGCGCGTAGGCTAATGTTTTGCGTGGGCCTCTCGCAAACAAGCGCGCAGCGCCGCGCGTCCCAAGTCGCCCTCTCGTCGCTCGGGGCCTGCAGCTTGCAAGCGAGGACATTCCGACCCGGCCCGTGCCTCTCCCACATCGGGCGCCGCTGGGAGTAATTAATATTTCAGAAAACAAACGCAAATACCATGACCCGCAGGCTCCACCACCCTGCTGAATAGTTTATGTTTTGCACACCGCGCTGCGGGTTAGGCTCAGAGCGTGGGCACAATGAGGGTTTTTGGCGGGAGGAGGGGCTCGAGCGACGAGCGATTAACATTGTTGTAGACCTTCATTGTTTTTATTCGTAAAAGGGGTTCATATTTTGTGTCAGCTTGTTCGCACCTTCGAGAACAATTAACACTTCTGTTTTGCTTCTGAAATCATGGAAACGGAGTAAACAGGATTTCTTTGGTTCAGGTTCAAAAGGCTTCATTATTCACAATAGACGTAGCAAAGGTTTAATTCTTTACTAACTTTGTTCAAACCTCCACACACTGTGGAGAAGGACCAGATTTACTAATGGTAACAAGGGACAAGGGAACTTCGATTTCGGTTATCATTTGAAAATTTAGTTTGCAAAGATCATGAAAAATGAATGCTTACATTAAAGATATAGAATACTAATGAAGAAACAAACACATGTATATAACACATGTGTTTTATTTGATAACCAACATACTACATTATTTCTTGAGATCATCATATCCTTAAATTTGCGGATATGAGTTGCACGTAATCTTGTCCGTTGTTCAAAATAAGAAAGTGCAGATTTTATATGAACTTGTACCTTTGAGGTTCACATTATTGAACTTTAAGGCGTTAATTTAGATTGTGTAAGTATTACCCTAAAAAACAAAAAAGACCAAAAAGTCTTTGTGCCTTTCGGTCCTTACTGACCGAGCCTCTCCTCAACTGGCACTTAGTACCGAGGTGCACCCACTGTGGTTCCTACCATCCATCACGTCAGTGTGCACTTCGGCGCAAGCCTACGCCCCAGAGACCAGTGAGGAGTGAAAAGACGACGATTAAAAGCTAATATACCGAGTTTCGGAGAGCCCCATCACTCCCCGATATAAGCAAACATCAACGGTACCTACGAGTCACTGCTGTCTTGGCAGTGAAGCTACCAGGGGACCATGGCATCGAGATGGAATTCGACCGCCCCGTCCTTCGAACCCAGACGAGTAAGTCGCCACGAGTGAGCATTCTTGCGAAGTTACTATTTATTCATTCCGCCTTTTTGAAACTCCAGTTCACAGCTTGATTTGAAAAATTATTTACTGTCGTTCTCTGTAGATTGTTCATGTTTTTGTTTGTTTCGTTCTCATCACGGTTGCAGTGTTGAATAATGTGTATACTTTTGTGGATTCGACGCCGGCGCAGCTGATATACTCAGCGGCCTTCCCACAATCGCTCCTATCCCTCGCCTACTGTCTTCCCCACCCCGCCATGCTCCGCCCTGTCTGTTCTCTGGTCTACCTTGATCCGCTCCGCTCTCTCTCCCGGACTCGCCCCAACCTTCCCTAAACGTTTCTGTCCACATACCAAGAGAGGTGGCTCAGGGTATCAACTGATGTCAGTGCAGGGCCTCTTACCAGGAGATCCTGGGGTCCAGTCCCGACGGTGGCATGATTTTCGAGACACTTCAAAGCTAGGTCGAATTCTGTTGGTATCTGGAGGAGAATTTTAGCGGCCGGCTGTTCTGATCGGTAGTTTTCCGTGATTTCTCCAATTCATATCAGACTAATGCTGGAGAAGTATTCTACCAAACGGGCTACGGGGGGTGTGCGATCTTTCCTTCCTCTTCCTTGTCCTATCGTCACACCTCACACATTTACACTTACATGCACTATACTATCTTGCATGCCGGGAGACCGGTCAGGATCTTAGAGCTTGTCCAGGCTGGGCAATGAAAACAAGATGGTTGGGGGAAACCCCGGTAGCCGACACCGGCGTCCGATCGCACCATCCTCAGAGAAAAAAAGGTCCCCGCCCCCTCTTGGGGCAAAACCCGCGCTACAATTTCGCGACTAATTACCTTAGCAGTTAATGCGCCCGGAATCACTAATCCATCAATCACCAGCCAGTGAAAAGCTCTCTACGTGTTTGACTCCCCCCTGCCACCGGCGTAGTCCCTTCCGTCGTGGCCCACCCCCCACCTCCTGACATGTCCGAGTCGTGGGCGTGCGGCGCCTGCCTCCTCTACCCGGCGCCCGCGCCGCACCGCGCGGGGCGGGGCACGGCCGTCTCTTGGATAGTTTCTAGAGACGCCCATCTCGAGGTAGTTTAGCAGAGACGGCCGTGAGCGGGAGCGTGGCCTCCTGTACCCCGGGGAGGCCGTGGCGCGGCGGGGGCGAGGGCGGGCCGGGGCGGCGCCTGGCGCGAGTCGTGCGCTTGCAGGCAGGAAGTTCCATTTAGCGGCGCCCCCCGCCTGTTAGGGAATCCGCCTCCGCCTCCGCCTCCGCTCCCCTCCGCCAAACTCCGCCGGGCCAGCCCCAGCCCCAGCCCCACCGCTTCCGGTCGTATTTTTGCGGAACGCCGGCGTTGCCAGCGCAGGAAAGCAAGTAACAGAGGTTTGGCTTGCAGGTATTGTCATTCCCTTTCTTGCAGGCATATTCCTGAGAGCATTTTACTTTGGTCAAAACCTGTTAACTTACATATTTGCTTAACAATTGATGATCATCAACATTTCTTACCATTCAATATATTTAAAGTTTTAGTTTGGTTAGTTTTATAGGCATTTAAGTAAGCTCATTACAAACGGAATTTCAGATCTGAAACACACGCACGCACACACACACACACACACACACACACACAATGTATCATACCAATTCTTTTTTGAATGGTTAGAATCCATTTAATAATTTTAAAATTTTACGACATATTCCATAGGTTGTTGAGTCACTTGATGATCTTGGCAGTTTGCTTGGCTGCTCTGATATGGGGGAGGAGGGAATGAAAGCATGCTTGATATCAGACCTTACCATGCATAATGCAGTGAAACGCTTTGGGATGATTGAGAAGCGCTGAATTTACTAAAAAAATCACTTCAATCTTTAGATTAGTAACTTAACTGATTTTCACTCCGTCACGACGCGTGCGCAAGGAGCACAATATTGTCGCCAACATGGAGGCAAGAGACGAACTTCTGACTAAATGCCTAGCGCGGGCCACAATAAATGGCACTAATAGGTATAACGCAGTGGCGGCTGATGCAACCCCCGAAAAAGAAGCAGTTCAATCGAATATAAATACGAATTTCGACGAAAGAAAAATGATATACTCGAGTCTCCCTAGTGCAGCCGTAATTTATTTTGAAATGTGTTTTGAATTGTTCTTGACACTGTCGGACGGTCTTTTCTATCCGTATATATACATAAATAATATTGGAGAAAGTGGGCAGCTTTTTTTGGACATCTAGTTTTCTTTATATAAATTTATTGATTTAAGGTCCTTGTTAGTGCCGAAATAAAGGATTTATTTCTCCTATTAAATAGACATGGAATCCTTACAAAGCATTATTTACCAGAATTTCTTTCACAATATAGAAGGCCTTTACGTGGTCTATAAATAGGGTATAAGTCAGTAAATTGAATTTTCATCTACTCTGAATTACTTGTTCTTCTGTAAATGTAAAGTCGGAACATGAACGACCTGTCCTAAACCCATTCTGTTCCTCCAGTAATATATGCACAAAAATTATATTTAATCGCTGAGTTTTTACCATAGCATACAAAAACAAAGCTCTTATAACTTATAAGCAGCTTAATTCTTTCAGCAGGAATTAGTAAAACTGTGTGGTGTTTGCTTATTATGATTAATAATGATACACAAGTTATGCACGATTTTTGTAAACTTTCGATAACAACACAACTTAGTACATCGGGCTTAGCGATTTCGACCGTCCGAGTCGGCAGCATTGGAATAGTGATTTTTCTGAAAACAAGAAGCGCTCTGCAAGTAACTGAGTTTCACATAGAAAGGAAACGCATTAGGTTGAAACTTATTGCAAAGAGTTCGCGTGATGAATTTCCTCTATCTGTGCAAACATTATACATAATACTGACGTCCTCTTGCAGAAAGGGTGGATCACAAAATTAAATGTTCCTGGAAGGATGATGAACGAGTGCGGTGGGAAATTAAATTACGAACAGCGACGAAGGATAATTAAGTTCGATTCTTTATTGTCGCGGTAGTGTGAAAATATGGCGCAGAATTTTACCTTAAATGTTTTTGCTCGTAGGCTCACAAGCTATACTGTCTCGGCAGCTGCGAAAGTAATTCAAACTTAGCCTGATTTATGTTGCCCAGAAGTGATTCACCTCATCTAGAGAGATATATCACAATCAAATTAAATTGAATATTAAAGTATTTTCAGTCATATTTCAAAAGAAGCCTTTCTGACGACTATAGTTTTGAATGGTACGAAGCTGTGAGATATACTCTTTAAAGTTCAGATTCAATGTAAATGAATTTGAATGCTCTTTATGTAATGAGGTTCAGCTTAATTTACTATTACTGTAATGTAATATTCTATAAGTAATTGAGTGGATAGAATGGCTAATCACAATACTTAATCAGAATAAATCTTTAATAACCCACTTTGCAACAGTAAAACAATTTTGTGTATTTCTTGTTGAACAAAAGTATATTTAAGAAAATACAAGCAATTAATGAATCATAGCATAAGGAAACTTTAGACATTCGGTTACCACGTTTTTCCAATGTTATTCTACAAAACCTCCGGACACAGTTTTTGTATAAAACAAAAACACTCGTATAATGATAAAATATATAAATGTTACCAAATGTACGAAAAATAATTTACTTTTTGTAATGAAATATTTTAATATGGTTACTATGAATAATGCTACTCATCAGTTTGCAATAATAAACTTTGAGAACCTGTACGAAATGGTCAATCGCGAGTCCTTGCTCTTGAGGGAAATACATTTTTCGGCTAATAGGACGACGAAACGCGTGCGTCAGGTGAGGGAACAATTGCCTCTTTATCAACAGGAGGCCGTTGTACGTCGTTACCCGAAAATCGGCAGAGAAGAGTGGAAGAGGAAAGCGCGAATCGCCCCCCACCAAAGAATGATAAGGACAGAGATAAGGCTCAGGAGAGGCGCGAAAGTAGGCCATTGAACGAGAGCCAATAGCTCTTTTTTCTCCTCCATCGCCCGGAGCTATTAGATGGTCGCCTCGCAAGAAGTGGTTTCGCCAACTCAGCAGAGGACCCCTCCATTCCAAAAAAAAAAAATGTCATTTCAAGAGGCGGTGCCCAATTTATTGGAGTTATTTCTTTGTTCCGCTATAGTTCCACACCAGGGTGGATATCGCAATGTTTACCTTAACGTCTTTTAATATAAAAGATTCGTTCGTAGTCATTTGTTGATTTGCACCTAATAATCTTGTTATTTTTTAAGTTACTCTCATTACTTCACCAAACCCATACAATCTAGGGATAGCTCCGAAGGGCTAGGGCTTTTTGGGAGAAAAATCAATCGTTGCTAGAGCAAAACCGAAATTCCTTCTATTTCTCTTCCAACTTGACAAGAAATGGCATTTTGCCAAAGCATTACTCCCAGGAAATAACAACCCGCTCACGTTATGCACGTAAAAGTAAATTTGCAATGCGTACAATGTGGAATTAAGTAGTGAGCTCATAAAACATATTGTTTTCGACATATATTAGTCAGAATGCTATTTGCTCACCTGTAAATGCACTCTTCATTTTACAATTTGAGAATTAACATTTAATAAAGCGTACCCCTTTAAAAGAACGTGGTCTTGTCTCTTAAGCATTTAATTCGATATTATTTTTTTACTATTTAGCAAATAAATGTTACTTCAATTCCCTTTTTTAATTATTTTGTTATTGCTAAATGAATACTTCTTAACATTTTTCCAGACATCGTGATAAACACTTTTGAATCTTCATTTCAATATAGTTACATAAAATGGAAATTCAGCTTAATTGAAAGAAATACAAAATAGCGGTAATACAAAACGATAGATATAATACATACGATACGATAGATATTATTTTTCGAACTTTTACATAAGAATTTTCTTACGTAGGTAAGAAAACACAGTGATTCATTACTTGCTATGAATTTTCCAAGAATATTTCAGGTGGTCCAAGGGCAGTAAAGTAGTTACTTGGCACTATTTATATGAAGTCACACTCAGACAAACACCTCCTCCGTTCATAACATACAGTTGTTTTTATTGTTTTACGAATACATGAAAAATATATTAATTATACACCCGCAACTAGACTTACGTACTTCGTAATCAATTAGTCGTGGTCGATCCCACCTAATTAAAAATAATAAAGGTATGACAAAAATATTGTTTCAAAAACAATCCTTCTTACAAAGCACTCTTAAAACACATCTGACAAAATATTACAGCTTTAAAGAGTTGACATAAAACTTCTGTACTCTCTACTTGATTATCGAGAGCATTCGGTGTCGTGATTCACATTCTCACTCACGTCCTTCAGTGCCGACGCATTTCTCAAACGCCCCGCCATCGTGCGCACTCCGTCCGCCTGCATTCTCGCATCCATTCCCTCCTAGA